>CM075861.1:55477279-55589779 GCA_037975125.1 Latrodectus hesperus
TGTTTATAGGGTGGGCCACATTAATACTTAAGCACAGAAATAAGGACAAAGAAACACAGAGAGAACAGAGAAATTAACAGCCATGCACAAACCGGGATTCGTACCCGGGATCCACAGCTCAGGACTTTAATTATTAAAGTATATTTTGAAACATGGATAATATTTCACACAATCTAGAAAGGAGGTGAAAAATAAACATTTATTAGGTTGGTGCGTATGAAATGTCGGATTCTCTTTACATGCGGACGTTTTCCTCCCTGTTTTCGTTATACTTTTGTATTTGGCATAACCTCATTCATACTCGTATTGTCCATTGCCAGAGACTCATTTCAGCAAAATAGGTTTTCTCGAAGGTCTTCCCTTATTTATTTCTTTTGAGTTTATTGCCGATATGAATTCTGCCGACATTCGCGTCATTTTCTTATATGAGTACAAACTTGGTAATAGTGCTACAAAAGCTGCACGCAACATAAACCAAGCGTTTGGGGAGAATACGGTTAACGATCGGAAAGTGCAGCGTTGGTTCGAAAAATTTCGGACTGGCGATTTTTCACTGCAAAATGAGCCGCGCGGAAGACCCAAAACGTTTGTGAAGAATAATGACCTGAAGGCTCTAGTGGAAGTGGATCCAGCCGTATCCACGTGGGAACTTGCTATCAGGATGAAAGTTGACCATACAACGATATTGAGACACCTTTCTGAGATTGGCAAGGTTAAGAAGATGGACAAGTGGGTACCGCACGCACTGACAGAGCGAAATAAGCTGGATCGGTTAAACGTATGCTCATCATTGCAGCATCCACCATATTCACCGGATCTCTCGCCGACCGATTTTCATTTTTTCAAACATTTAGAGCTGTTTTTAAGGGGCAAACACTATGAAAATGAAGACAGTCTAAAAAACTCGATATCAGAGTTTATTAATTCTAAAGACCAAAATATTTTTGAGACAGGCATCTACGCTTTAAAACCTCGTTGGGAGAAGTGTATTGAAGCGAATGGAGCATACTTTGATTGAATAAACAGCTTTTGAAGAAAGATATGCAGTTTTATACAATCACTTAAGAATCCGACATTTCATACGCACCAACCTAATACTTCAGTTAAAAATTATTTTCCGAAAACTTTAAATGTAAGCATTTTCTATTACAATTATTGAATATCAGTAGTTTGTTTCGTAACAAGATCATAAATACTCTATTTAAATTAAGTTTAAAAAATACTAAATGAAAAAAAAATAAAATTCAAAATAAGTTTCGTTTTTAGCATAGTTGAAGTAAAATTACAAATCAAAATTTCAGCTTCATACTGATTTTAAAATATCAAAAAAGAATTACTTAATTTTGTCATCATACCATAAAAATGCGTTTTTTAAATTACCTTCATATTTAAATTTGTCAAATAATGGTTTTGCAATTAGGATAATTTATTATTTGAAGATTTTATTGTTTTTAAAATGAAACTGTTTTAAAAAATGAGTTCACATTGACATCTTAATCCATTGTAGAATAAACAATAAATAAATAAATAAAACATTCCATTTTAAGGAAAATTATTAGTATTTTAAAGAATATTTTGACAGTGATTTATTTGTATTTTTCGTAATATATTTTTTGATTGTATTGATGTTCATTTGATGAAAAAACTTTTTCCTAATAAAAAGACAATTTATTTGTATAGGAAATATTTTTATTTTAATAGATTACTTAGATTGCAGTGAAATAAGTTTGTAATCAGTTGACTTTGAATTTGTTTCAATTAAAAATAGAATACAGCGTTCTTTGAATAAAAATTTAACAAAGAACTCACATTTTTTTCTGATTATTACGATTTCTCATTTTATAAGTCATATATATTCTTTTTATTTTTTAAAAATATTTTGTGACTTTTCATGGAATAAAGCATTGTTTGGTGTATTTTTTTAAAAAACATGATAGCAGTTTTATTTACACGAAATAAACGTTAATAGTGATTAATTGCCAAAATGAGTGGGAAAAATACATTTTAATTAGTATTTAAAAAATAATTATAAGAGATAACATGTGATTTATTCACAACAATTGAATTAATCCTACAATTATTTGAGCTAGTTCTAGTAATGATAAGTATAATCATGCATATAACAACCGAATCTCACCAAAAAAGTTAGATTCGAATAAAATTATATTTTTAACATTCACTTTCAAGTTACCTCAGAGTTTGTTACAAATAAGGCTTAGTTAAGAAAATATTTCATATCAAAATCTTTATTTCACTTTAACTAGATTTAAAACTGATGTAAAGCTAAATTTATATCGCTTTGATTTTATTCCATTTTATTGATGTTCATTTATCAGAATGTATGATCTTACGTTCTTACATTAAAACGTGTATATAAAATTGTCATGTATTAAACAATTGTTTCTGTATGAAAAACGGTTTTATTTTAAATATAGTAATAAAATTACTTAATTTGTATTACTTATATAATTAACTAGTAATATTAAAAATTTTTAAGGGTTCTAAATTTACAAATTTTTTGATGATATATTTTTTGATCTACTATATCTAAATATTGCTAATTATATGTGCAATTAAGTTATTAAGTATTATATTTTTAACATTATTCCCGTTAATTTTAAACTCATATGTTTTTTTTATTCATATTTGCTCCAAAGATTTTTAGTTTTTTTTGCTTTTTTAAAAAAAATAGAAAAAAATATTGATCAATTTCTAAGAGGATATCTTTGAAGTAAATGCAAATTACAGATTCATTTGCTAATAATAACCTAAGAGATTATTCGAAAAATTCATTACTTATAGATTTTTATTAATATTATCAGCATTTTGATAAATATGGTAATAAATAATACATCTTAATGTAGAAATTAATGGGAAGCTAACTATATGTATTTTAATGATGATGAATTTAATAATAATAATTTCATGCATGAACATTTTACTATTTTTAAGATTAACCCTTAAAACTATGTGAGTAAAAAACTTTTCCTATATTTCTTTCTTTAAAATGAAAAACTTATTATGACAAATAAAAATATTTTCCCTCTGGTTCTAAAATAAAAAAATTATATCATGCCATTTAGTTACATAAAATAGCTAATTAACCAGTATTTCCACTAATTATAATATGTATTCTAATAATGCTAATAATTCGAATGCTAATCATGTTCCTAACCGTTATCTGTAATGAACGTTATTAGTTTTTTCCTTAAACATTGAGCAAATTTGCTAATAACAGACTGGAAAAATTTTAAGAAAATCTTTGACACAATGTAATGAACAGCCTCCTAAATTTTCTTCTGACAGGTCTTTTTTTGGATAGTAACACATATTCACATGCCACAAAAAATAAAGAAATTTGTGAAAACTCCCAAGCACCTACACTAACGTACGTGCATGCAAAAACATATCCCGTTTTGAAAAAATTATCTGTGAAAAGACATGGTCTCCTTTGCTTCAAAGAGCAAAAATATTTTTTGTTGTCAAAATCATGATTTCAATCCACCCTCGAAAGTCCGTTTACACGTTTCTTTTACGCAAACACTGCAGGCTAGTGTTGTGAGTTGAATTGATTACTGATTTTAAAGAATTAATTGAATCAAATTCATATAAAAATTTTGAAGTCACAGTTAATGGAGAAAAACTGCACAGGTATGTAAATCTCCCATGTTACAGTTTAATTTAGAAAACATAACATTCAAGTGATTGCATCTATATATATATATATATATATATATATATATATATATATATATATATATATATATATATATATATATATATATATATATATATATATATATATATATATATATATATATATATATATATATATATATATATATATATATATATATATATATATATATATATATATATATATATATATATATATATATATATATATATATATATATATATATATATATATATGTAAGTTAAAATAAAGATATTACAAGTGAATAGTTCTTATTAATTTATTAATCTTATCTAGTTGAATATCACCAAAGGCATTTTTAAATTCTAAGGAACTTTCACGTTTCGTCTTATATTTAACAGAAATTAAAGAAAATTTGCAAAAAAATGTGATATTAAAAATAATACTATATATAGAAAAAATATGCAATCATAATAGGAAAAAAAATTCCAAATAAAATAAATTAGATAAAAGTTTAGCAAACTGAAATACAACCCATTAATGTGGTGATGAAATTAGAATATTAAATCATAGAAGAAATCAAATTTAAATTACAAACGAAAATGTTTGCAAAAGTAACTTTAAGGATAAGAAGTGAATAATCTTAAAATCTAAAAATAAGATCAAAGACAATGTTTTTGAATTTAAAAACTCCAGGAAGTGGAAAAGAGAAAAGAACAATGTAGAAACTCATTCAAGTGTTTCTTTGGGCAGTGAAATCAATTTTTGCCTGCCAAGTTTCGTACACATAACAGACATTGAATCTGAACTATTTTAAGACCCATTTTGACGTCATTTAGGAAGTTAAAGCTTTGGATAAATTTATAAGTTCAACCAAACTTTTTCTCCTCGTCTGGGCAAAGTGGCACCGTGGCAAAGAATCCATATTATCAGAGGTCATATATTTATGTGTAAAATACAGGGAATACCGTATAGCATCTCTGAACAAGGTTTTAACGTTGATAAATATAAAACAAGGTTATACATTATAGGAGCTTTAAATGATATTAAAATTCTGTTTAAAGACATGTGAAAAACAATAATTCATGTCTATTTAATAGTAATATCTTAATTAGCAGGTATGGTATAAAACATTTTGTAGAAATTCTAATAGAATGTTACTAAATTTTAGACTCAATGACTCATCAAAAATTACCTTATCTAATATCACCTCGAAATTTTATCATTCCAAATGTTAAATGTTTATCCATTTTTCAATTATAATCCATTACAATCTACTAACGTTATATTACATACCTTTCTTGAAAAATCTTCTGGCTTCAAAAAGATCTAAAAGAGAAATAAATCTTACTTCTTTTGAGTTATTCAAAATTCATATACTTGTGTTAAAATGCATTCAAGCTTATTTCAGTTACAAATTTTGATTTAGAATTAATTTATATGAAATTAAATCATATAAAAGATTCAAAGAAGCTGGGGGAAGCAAGGAAGAAATCAAAATAATGAAAATCACAATAAATTTTATTAAAAGCGAAATAATTGATATCATTTTAAGGAAAGAAAAACACATTATGTAATATGTACATGTTAAGAAAATTTTATAATTTTTATAGAAATTCGAAAAGGATTTTAAAATTCACGATTGCATTACAGTTATTTAAATAATGTTATTAACAACATGATCACATGATCATTATAGCCATTCCCTATTTTTCTTAAAGTACTATTTATAGTCAATTGAGAGGTGTATGAATTAATATAAATTGATGATAACATATTGCCAAGAAGTATTCAAAATGTTCATTCGCATATTTGAAGAGATTTAGCTCTTTCATCTTGTAAAATAATCTAGGCAAAGAAAAAGTTTTCTTCTAAAGAAATTATCTATATACTTATCTATATACTGAAATATTATTGTCTATGTAGAAGACTTTCGGAAATTTAAATAATTCATACGCATATGAATTCTCAAAAATTTCTAAAATAGATTGTTTAATATATGATTTTTTAAAAGGTTTACATGTCGAGGCAACTAGTGTGAATAATAATATAATATTATCAACGTCCGAAAAATGAAAATTGGTATCATTTTTATTATAAATTTTTAAAACACTTGCAATTTTTTTTACATATTTGTAAGGTTTGAAGTAAATTGGTTACTTATTGAGATTACTCAGCTTCACAGTTTTGTCTGGAACAATTTTGGTGATAAATTGTCTCACATTATCTAGTTACACGATTTTTTATTCATAATTGTGTATTACATACATAGATGCAAAGTTGGAAATCTAAAATTCAATTTTATAACAAAACATTTTTACTTCTTGATTTTATTATGAATTTTATAATAATATTAAAAATATTACACTCAAAAGATATACTTAAGAGTAATTAAATATTTATTTAGTTATTATGAAGCAAAGTTATTTTTTAATAATCAATACACCTTCATAATTTATTTTTCCTTTTTAATTTGACGATGATATATCAAACAATAGTCTAATTAAAAGAGTAATATAAAGTAGGCAAAGTACATAATATGTAGCCTTGATTTTTTTTATTTTACTATCATAGTGAAGGCGTATATTACATACTTAATGTATATTTTAAGTTAAGCTATGAAATATCTATTGTCAAGGATTTAAATTCATTTTAATATCTGACACAGCAAAGTACACAATATGTAGCCTTGATTTTTTATTTATTTTACTATCATTGTGAAGGCGTATATTACATACTTAATGTACATTTTAAGTTTAGCAGTGAAATATCTATTGTCAAGGATTTAAATTTATTTTAATATCTGACACATTGCTATTAAACATTTACTCAACTACTACATTTACTCAAGTTATTTTAAAAATGCATTAAAAATAGAAAGATTCTCATCAAATTTAAATTAATCCAATATGACGAAACATTTATAATTGATTAATTTCTATTATCTTTGCACTTGGTATTTAATTAAGACTGTATTGGAAGATTTTTTGATTAAAGAGATTCAAACTCATGTCATAATATTGGAATATAAATGTATGTTATAAATAAGTTTGCATGCATAAATTGTCAGTGTATACAGTTTTGTGTAATTATTTTTAAGAGAAAACCTAAAATATTCGATTGCTTATTCGTGATAAACCTAGTCAGCTTTAATCTACAAATATTTCTTCTATGAAAAACACTTTTACCTCTTTCAAATTACTTAATGTTAAACAATATATCTCAAAGTCTGCAATAATTAAAACTTGAGTAACATCATTACCTAAAAAATCAAAATTGTTTTTAGTTATTTTAAATATATGTTTCTGCTTAAAAAGATTACTCATATATATGGTATAATAATATATACATGAAATATGTAACATCATATACAAAAAGGAAATATAAATATACTAAAAGGTTTAAAATTAAAAATTTATCGAGAAATATTTATTTCATATCAGTTGCAAAACTGGCATATAATTTGTTTCCTTTCAAACTGTTTTATCCAAGCTCTTCAAAAATTATAATTACTATTTAATGAAATAAAAAAATTAAAAAACATAAAAATATTCTTGATGTATTCTATAATAATGAAATACAAATAAATCTCTAAATGATATTTATTAATTATTATTATACTCTAAATAAATATTTCATTTAAGGCACAGTAGCTATAATTTATTAAATTTGAAATATTAATAAAAAAATTAAAATACATAGAAGCTATTTTAGTTACCATAACTATTTAAATAAATTATTATTTCAAACTTTAATTAATCAACAATTTTTAACTTCGTAAATACGTCTATTACTACAAAAAAATGCGTAAGCATTTCAGAATAAGTATTTATGAAATACGAGTCTTATCTTTTGCAATTCCAAAACAGTGCTGTCAAGGGACAAACCCATTTTTTCCAGACACAGTAAAATAAAATAATCTCTTTACTAGCACCAGAACTTCATTACAAACTTATAAAATACAAGCCAAAAGGAGGAAAGCAAACTGAAAACAACATTTGATCTCTCTCAAATCACCCATGTATCTTGGTGAAATCCCATTTCGTTATTTAATATTTTACTAGCCAGTTTACCTTAAAAGTTTAGAATATTTTCTAATATATGAACTCTTTTTTCTTTTGAAATTTCTAATATATGAACTCTGTAGTTACTGAAACTGATAATTAATTTAAAACATTTCTCCATTATAAAGTTTAAATTGATTATAGATTTTAAATATAATTTATATATATATATATATATATATATATATATATATATATATATATATATATATATATATATATATATATATATATATATATATATATATATATATATATATATATATATATATACATACATACATACATACATATATATGTTTATATATATATATATATATATATATATATATATATATATATATATATATATATATATATATATATATATATATATATATATATACATACATACATACATACATATATATGTTTATATATATATATATATATATATATATATATATATATATATATATATATATATATATATATATATATATATATATATATATACATACATACATACATATATATGTTTATATATATATATATATATATATATATATATATATATATATATATATATATATATATATATATATATATAAATTCATATTATATAATACATTTGTTACGCAAATAATATATCGCTTCTTTATGTACATTTTTAGGCGTTTTATGCAAATGATTCATATGCAATTCTTTACAATTGTAGAAAATTATTTAGTGCTACTCATGTGGTAGAAAGATTATAATTTATCAAAAGAGAATTTTATATAAAAATGTGCATTCTTACAATTATTATTTAAAGTGGCATTTCCTGATATTAAATCTAAAACACATATACTATTTACTGTTAATGTAAAATTTATCATAAAAAATAAATATATAAATCATCATGATATTAATAAGAAGGAGCTATTTTTGAAAATAATCTATTTCAATATGTATATATTATTAATTTATAATTTTGAGTAGTGTAAGAAATTTTATCAATTGTTGAGTATTTAATAATAATAAGTATCAAATATAAAGCATTTTGCGTTAAAGAAGAATAATAAAATTTCTTTTCAAATGAGAGACCTTATTTGTTTCATATACCTTAATTGACACTGAAACCAGTGATTAGAAAAACAAATGAAATAGATTTTATTTTTTGCTATATATGGTGTGATGTATTTTTCTTACTATAATTTTTGAAACTACGTTAACTAATATTGTATAAATATAATTGAAACAATAATTTTTATAAAAAAAATTTGAGAAGACAATATACTTTATACGTCTTTTTTTATGAAAGGATAAGAAATGTCATATATTTTACCACATTTTGTTTCATAAGGCATCGTACACATAAAGAAGATTCTACGTAAATTATATTTTTCTGCCGACTTCGCACTTTTCACTCAGGTACCTTTCATGCTCGATTGATCATTTTCATTGATGATGGCCACTTTCACTTATTACAGAATAGATGAAACTGGTCACCATCAACGTGAGACATATTTCGGAATTAATTTGTTAAGTTTTCTCAAAGAATAATATACTCAGTGAGAGATTGATGATGGCCCAAAATAAGCCAATTTTATTAATTAATATAGGAAAATTACTTACAATCAATGTTGATTTTCATCTTAATAATTTCATGATTTTTAAATATCATTTCTGTAAGCTAAGATAACTATCTTTATTATTATAAATGAAATTTCAAAAGAAACATAAATGTTATTTAAAGTAATTGAATCACTTTTGTGAATGTGGTTTTAATGGTACAATATATTAAATTGAAAACCATTTTTGTAGTACATCATGTTCTTAAATATTAATAAAGACATAAACAGATTTATGTGCTTTGAATCATAATTAAATAATATAATATAATGTATAAAAGGAAATTAATATTTAAATTTTAAAATGGTAATTTTTCTAAAAATATTGAAATTAAAAAAACATTTAACATTCTGGTTACCAACAGTTTGGGTCTATGAAATTAACATAGTTTCTTTCTCTGGAATATCTGCGAAATTAATAAAAAGAATGCATGGTTTATAACTTATTTAGTGTACGAATCTCTAACTACAAATTATTATCTTGGGCTGATTGAACAAGATGAAAGAGAGTATCCATTATATTTTTTAATTGAACTAGAAACTATCTTTGATCCCTTAAATTTTTGGTTAAGATTTTAAAAAATACGAATTAAACATTTTCTTCGATTTTGCAGATTCACTTTTCATTCTATACATTTTCTAAAATTTAAACTTTTGGATTTATTAATTTAGATTTTATTACATCAATCTTTTTTTTCGATTTTATTACATAAATCTAAATATACCTTTTCATTGTTAGTTTAAATTAACAAAGAAAATTTTATATGCATACGATAATAGAAAAACATATTGCTACAAAAAATTTAGAAAACTTTAAAATTTTTCTTCATTTTATGCTCTTTGTCAAACTTTCTGCCAAAAATTTTCAAAAGTTCATGAAACAATTTGCATAATAATTTTAAAGAATGAACTGATTCCTGATGCCGCAGTTATGTAATCCAATGTCTCCAATCAAAGTGAGAGATATCTATTACAAATGAATTATTGTTATTTCGTGCGTACGATAAGTACGTTTATTTAGTTACGAAATTCAAATTAACTTATCATCGAAACTTCGTGTAATGCACACTAAGAACCTAATCTCGAATAATAATTTCTCTCAAATTGATTGTATGTGTTAAATTAAGAGCTTAAAATAGATTAAGAGTCTCTGGAATGTTGTATTTACATGTTTACTGTGTAAACATGTTAAGATATGTTCCTGTCACTCCCCATTTAAGGCAAGAGGGTATTGTTTAATAAGTTAATAAATGTGTTTAATTTAATTCATAAGCAAATTTGATGAATTAAATTCATCTAAAAGGGAATTATGGCTCATAAATTGTGTAGATTATAGGGATATGAAGTGTTGTTAGTTAAAACATTTCATTTGAGAAAAGATAAATCAATTTACCTAGTTAAGTATATAATTGGAGCTCAATGAGCATGAAGATGATTAATTAAATGGGGAAAATTAATTTGTATTTCACTGTGCTTACGTTATTCTCAATGTATTTTAATGTTTGCGCCCCTAATCATTTAATAGTATTCAATCAATAATAAAGTTGTAATATAAATGAATGTTAAAATTATTTACTAAATTAAATGGAGTGAAATTTAAGATAAATAGCATATTAGCTTATATAAGATTTAATATGCTGAAATAATCAAAAAAAGTTTAAGATAATATATTTGAAAGTAATACAAAACAGAATTATGTCATAAATTAAACAATACCATCAATAAATATCAATGCAGTAATTAAAGAAAATAGTTATAAATATTTCGCCTGAGATTTCTTTTGCTTAAGTTAAATTCAAATGAATTATTAAATGTAGAGAAATACATGTGTGGAATCAAGGAAAATTCAGGATGTGATTTTTAATGCTATTTACAAAGTGCTTTTAAAAATATTTGAAAAGACATATATAAAATTTAATTTTAAAAAGAGTAAAAAATAAATTTATTTTCCTTGGAAAGGGTAATTTTAATTCCCGGTATTTTACCTTAATCATATGCAAGGAAATTCCACGATTCACAATTCACAATGTCAAGGTATTTAGGTTTATAAACAAACAAAAAATTTTCTTCATAATTAATGTTAAAAATGGCCTTTTGGTGTCAAAATTTAAAAACAAACATTATATAATTAATTCTGGCAAAATCTATAGTCAGAAAATAGTGAGATTATTATACTACTTAGTAATTAGGAAGAGAATTTTAGTGAAAATTTAATCATTAAAATTTGTGTGAAAGAGCGTATTTCTTTTTAACAGAAACAGTGATTTATTGATGATTTTTTTAACCATCTTTCAAAAATTATTTTAACTAAACTGCATTTACGAACAGATATCTAAAATTTCATTTAATTTTTCTGTGATTTATGTGAAAAAAAAATTTACCAATAAATGTTTCTGTAAAATTTCGAAATTCAAAATGATGATATTTGATCAAAATTTATAATGATGATATAAATCGGAGAAGTGTAAAGCACGCCATAATGGTAGCCAAATAGATACAAAGATAAAAATGCAACTAACGGCTTATTGTCTTATTTACTGAAGAACCTATTTAAACCAACAAATTTAAAAATGTTATATTTTCACCTTCTTATCTAAATAGATAATTTAATATATGATCATTCGATATTTGAAAAACATGCTCAAGTGCTTTGTTTAATGTTTATCTTTAAAAATATTTTTGTATAGTGTAAATAATATTAAATATAAACTTTAATACAAATGTAAAATATTACATTAATATCAATATTTGCATCAGATGTCATTTGTAGTATTCAGCAAAAACCTCAGTCTTATGAGTCACAAAATATAAAAAAATTTGCGATATACTTTGACATGTACTATGCGTAATAGACGTTTTTATTAAAGACACTTATCTTCAAAATATAAATGTAAATAAGCAAATCTGAAATAAAGGAATCATTATGTCACATATTTCATTAATAGGCGTACATATTTTTTCACTCATTTCCAACATAATTTAATGAGCTCTACAATCATTTATTAATAATTTATTAAACACGCATAAAAATTCATAAAATATATTATAAAAGAGCGAAAGCATTTAATTTTTAAAAGTTTATATTTTGCAAACTGCGAGTAATTATGTGTAAACTTATTAGTTTTGATATTTGAATGTAAAGAAAATACTGACATATTTCTCTCTTTTTACAGTAAGTTTTTAGAGATTTGTTGCTTTTAACAAAATAGAAAATTGGAATAATATCTGAAAGTTATTCCTGAACGTTACGAATAAAAAAGTTATTTTTCTGATATTTTATTGAAAACTGTTTCATAAAGCACGTTAAATTGTTAAAAATACATTTTAAAAAAAGTAAATTTAGATTTAAAAAAAAGTAAATAGTAGTTGATGAACTAGTTAATGAATAGACTAAAAATAATTTAAAATTTAAAGTTGTTAAATCCATTAAGTTTCTTAAAATAGTAAAATAAATATTATTAGTGTAAAGTGATAATTAGGTGAGGGGTACTTTCCAAACCATTTTAAAATATTTTAAGATCTAAAATCACTTTTTCAATATTCCCAGCAGTAATTCTTGCACGTACACATTAAATATTTAATTATAGTTTCTTACAGACGAATAAAAAATTTGGGATATCTAAAGAAAATATCATATTCGAAATTATATAATTTTTATTTTAACATTGATAAATGAAATCACCTTATGTACCAATTTTTGTAGGTCGAACATCTAAAAATACAACAGCAACAGAATTGTTATAATTAATCTTGTCAATTGAAATAATGCCAGTATTTATCAGCAGAATTACGCTAGCTGAATCGTATTTAATAATTGTTTTGTTTTTCGTTTTTTAAATAGAACCCGCATCTTAAAATGAGAGCATTTTATTAACTTCCTCGAAAGATTTATGCATATTATATTTTCCTCCTTCTTTTGCTGGAATTCTAATTCAATGTTGCATTTTAAACTAACAATTCAATTCAAATACTCATTCTAACAAATGAATGCTAGTAATAATTTAAATAATGCAAACTTTCTGAATCAAGTAAAAACTCATTTTCTTGCAAGTGACTTTAGATATTCATATATGAATTATGTAATTATATATTTCATTTATTCTCAACCAAAATGATGTGTACTTATATACTTTTTCCGTCAGAAATTTAACCAATTATTATAATTTCAATTCTTTTAAAGTAACAGAATAATACTAGTAATATGAGCAATAATGTAATAAAATTATAGAGAAATAATGATAGAATTATATTATAATATATCAAAAGATATGGTACTGTCCTATTTTTTCTAGTGTAACTTTAATAAATTTTATTGTAAAAGGAACATGGTGGATAATATCATGAAATTTAATTTTAAATAAGGAAGTATTTTCAATGTTTTGCGAATTATTTGTTTTCATAACACGATTTATCAATATGCAGATCATATATAATATTCTCCTAATGCGAAAGTATACTTTACTTATAGTGTGCAAATTAAGTACTTAAAAATAATTTGCAATTTTATATTTGTTTCTTATGTATTGCATTCGCATCCTGAAAAAATCTTAATTAAGATCCAACTATATTCCTAAATAATAAAAAAATATTTTTTACTATTTATCTACTAGTGAAGAGCATCATAAAAGTATGTTCCAAATAATAAAATCTTTCTAACTTCTTAAATAAATAAAATATTTCTAACTATTTTAATAACAAACAATGTATGCACTGTTACTATTTAAATAGTAATTTAAATAAATATGGGAAGTAAAATAAAATTGTAATAAAAAACTAATAGATGTTAAAAGGGAATTTTATTACTTCTACTAAATTGAGACTGAAAGAAGAAGTGAAATTATTGTTACCATCAAAGCAGCATCAATAGATCATTATTAAAATTAATAATGAAAAACAATTGCAGTTTGTTATTTATTTAGTAAAAGGAAATGCAACATTATATGTGATGTTGTGCAATAATTTTTATTAATTAAACGAAAAAGCTTAGATTTGTAATTCTTCTAGTAAACCATTTCAAAATTTGGTTACATAAAATAAATATAATAACATAAAAAACCTCTAATTATTCTTTCTGATGTCATCAGATACATTCTAAAACTTTAATCACGGTAAAATACGTGCTAGATTATAAAGAAAAATTCATGAAATAATTCATTTTATCTACACAAGATAAACTTGAATTATCCGATAACGAGATTAATTAATGAATTATTAGTCATCAGTACGTCAATAATATTTCCCACTCATTCAATCGGAAAATGCTGATTTAATCCTTTCAATATTTTTTCTCTCGAGTCAATGTTTATTTAGGAAATTTGAGCTAACTTTGACTTAGAGGATCTTCAACATTGTAAAAGGATAATTGCTTCTAACATATGCAATGGGGTACCCAGTGAATGTGCCATCAACAACTTGCAGGATATAGACAATTTGTAATTTTTAAAGAAGTACCGATCATAAGACTTATAAGTCTTGATCTGGTACTGAGAGATATCGTTTCAGGTGGACAATATTGCCAATAAGATTCTTTTACATACCACAGACGCAACTAGGGAACACAATGGATCTTGATAGTGGGTGGACAAGATTTAACTTACTTGCCGTTAATGTGAGTGAAATATTTCAAAATGACTCACAGATTTTAATTATATTTAACAAACGGAACATTTTTCATGTTCATGTCTTTTACAAAGGTTTCGATATTTTACTGACTCCATTTAAAATAAACGATAACATTTTTCATGTTTATGTCTTTCACAAAGGATTCGAGATTCTTCTGATTCCATTTAAAATAAAATACAATATCGAATATTGTATATGGTAAGTATAAAATGATTTTTAACGTTGAGTATTTAAAACTCGTTTTATATAAAACAAAGATAGAAAGTTAAATCCATAGTTAAACTCTGATTTTTCTGTTATTGTACTCACAGTAATCTAATTTTATTACCTAGCTTAAATATGAAAAAAAAACTTATTTGGATTTGAGGGAATTTTTTCATTGCTTGCTGACATCGAGACAATATTTTAATTCGAGAATATTCTTTCCGAGGTCTAATTTCCAATATATAACTCTCAGAAATTACTGTTGACCTCTGTGTGTGCATTATCAATAAATACTTACACAGCTTTACGTATTATTTAACCTTGTTGAGTAATAATAAACTATATGACACAGCCTTCAAGCGCTTCAAATGAATAGAGTTTCAAATAAACTAGTTCTATAAAATACATGCAACTTTTTCTAATCCATAATGTGATGCTAGATGTTATAAAGATTGTAATAAGTCTTTTTGGACATGAAAATATCAAAATGTTTTTGATCTAGAACTGTTTTAGTAACATCTACAGGAATATTGACTTAATTGTAATATAATGACTTAGTCCTTGGAGATAAAATGAGTACAAAATTAAATATTAAAGGTAATCAATATGCGAAATTTGATCCGGCTTTTTCAATAGACTCAGGTAATGCGAAGAAAGCTTGTTTTGCCTAAATGAAATTTTGACCTTTCAATCGATTCGTTTGCAAAATTTGTTACGTTGAACATTAAAAAAAATGTATACCTTATATTTATGTTTATGTGTTGTTTAGATATAAGAAAATATATTTTAGTTTGTAATAGAATTTTGAGGAATGGAAAACCTGTATTTTAAATATTCATTTATGATAAAGGTTTAGTATTTAGGATTAACTAATATAACAGCAATTTCAAATCTATCTAGCTATCTATTAATATATATAATAGAATATTATATTAATAGATAATACATTTATCATATATATATATTGTTACAAATTTGTAAATAATGATTATATTTGTCTTAAAATATCTCAGACAGATCAGAAATTCTCACATTTTGGGCAAAAATTGCGGTATTTAGACGTGTTGTAGTTTAAAAGCTGATTTCCTAATAATTTGGCGACTTGGCGACAGTTGGCGAGATTTTTGGCGACTTGGCGACGGTTGGCGAGATTTTTGGCGACTTGGCGAGAAATCGATATTTCTGGAAACATCCATCACCTAAGCTCTAGGACCAATATTTTTCGAGATAGCCTAGAAGCTTCCAGAATCTTGGCGAAATTGGTAGATTTCTCCGCCAAGTCAGGTATAAATACCGCAGCCCGACATGGAAGAGTAGAGTTTTGTGAAGACAGTCAGTGAGTGAAGACGATTAGTTGTGACTGCTAGTTGTTCTCTGTCTGAGGTATTTGAGACCTGTGATTGGAAGCTATTTCTTATTGTATCTGACGAATTGTAGCTGTATAATTGTGATTGTTACAGCGGGAATTTCGTTTCTCTAGTGAAGTTTTTACGAATAAAAGTCTTGTGTGCATTAAGTGGTTGCTTTATTCAACTCTCAATCAACACGAACCCGTGGAGCTCGGTACAACTGGTGTCAGAATCGGGGTTGAAGAGTTGATGCAGCGTGTCACAAGAAAAATGGATATGGATTTAATGAAAAGTCTTCTCGAAAAATTAGCGGAGCAGATGGCTGAGATGAAAGCTGGACAAGAAGATATGAAAACCGAGATGAAAGCTGGACAAGAAGATATGAAAACCGAGATGAAAGCTGGACAAGAAGATATGAAAACCGAGATGAAAGCTGGACAAGAAGAGATGAAAACCGAGATGATGAAAGAGATAAAATCTGGACAGGAGGAACTTAAGAAGGACATTGTAAGTGTTAAAGAAGAATTCTCCAACATCATTCAGGAGAAGATGAATGCAATGGAAGATAAGGTAACTTCAGTTGAAACTAAAGTTCTGGAGATAGAAGAAAACGTTGAAGTAGCATTAGACAATATGAATAAGAAGATTGAAAGCTTGGAGAAGCAAATATCAAACAAACATGAGGAACCCAACGTGACATTTGTGCCTTCCCTAGCCAATATTAAACTCTCAACATTTGATGGGAAATCATCCTGGCAAGTATACAAGACCCAGTTTATGATGGTAGCGGAAGCTAATGGATGGAATCCCCGAGCCCAAGCTTTTCACCTGGCGGCTTCTTTAAGAGGAGACGCGGCTGACATCCTCGAGACGCTTCCGGAGGAGCAGAGGCACGATTTCCAAGCCCTATCGAGTGCGCTTGAGCTGCGGTTTGGAGATAAGTGCACTAAAGAATATAGCAGACTACAGTTAAAGTCCCGCTATCAAAAAGCGGGTGAAAGTCTTCAAGAATTGGCTGCCGATATTCAGCGACTTTCCCATCTAGCATTTTCGGACTGCCCAGCTGAGACACGTCAGGATCTGGCTCTCCATCACTTCATCGATAGTGTGAGGGATCCGGAGATACAGAAAACACTTAGACTCGCCGATGTCAAAGATATTGGATCTGCCCTAGTCTACGCACATAAGATAGAGGCTGCCCAGCAGGCCGCGCGTAAAGACCGGCACTCAATCAGAGCCGTCTCTACTACTGATACGGACTATGATCTCAGAAAGCAAATCGAAGATCTGCGGCGAAAATTCCGTAACTTAGAATTGAGTAAAGGTGGCAGAAACACGAAAATTCAGTGTTGGACTTGCGGTGCAGTCGGACACGTTCAGAGAGACTGCCCGAAACGAAAAAATGGTGGAAATGATCTTCCACCACAGCAGGGAAACTAATATGTGGCCATCTCGCGGGGCGGAGATGTCCAGAGAGTCAGAAGCCCCATTTCAAATTGTTTCACATTTCTTCCGTAAGTAGCGGCGACAACGGACTTTTCGTTATGGGACATGTCAACGAAGTTCCCTGCAGAATGATAATCGATACTGGAGCCAACGTAACTATCATTAGGACAGATTTGGCTCGCAAACTTGGTGACAAACTCATCTGGACGCCGCCCTGCATTACCCTCCAAACTGTGACAGGTGACAAGATTAAAGTGCATGGAAAAATAAATCTAAACATTGCATTTGGGAATGCCGTGTACCATCATATGGCATATGTCGCTGATATAAATGACGAATTTATTCTCGGATTGGACTTTCTCAAAGAAAACCATTTCAAGTTAGATTTTAAAAATAATGAACTACACTCATGTTCTGAAGACATAGCGATTTTTAAGACGAAATATTCAGATATTAAAACAGTCCATCATATAACTGCGAAGAGTGAAACAACATTACCACCAAGAACTGAGACAATAGTTTGCGGAGCTCTTTCAGAAGATAATAATTTTCATTATGGATTGACTGAATATCCAGATTCCGACAATAGCGTTAAAGGAGTACTAGTGGCTTCTTCACTCGTCGACCTTTCACGAAATGTAATCCCGGTAAGAGTTGCTAATCTAAGTAATAAGGTAAAACTTATAAAAGAAGGAGAAGTGCTAGCGACTTGCACTCCAGTGACCTGTATTAACCGAAATTGTCAAGCCACACTATCTGAGCCTCCTGACACTCTAATTAATGAACTCCTTCAGAGAGCAGAGTTAGATGATAAACAGAGGAATGCTGCAAGAAATTTATTATTAGAATTCGGAGATCTCTTTTCCAAGAAATCAGATGATGTTGGGCGAACCAAATTGACGCAGCACCGAATCAATACAGGAAATCATCCACCCATTAAACAACATCCGAGAAGATTGCCATTCGCTAAGCAGGAAGAGGTGGATAATCTTCTGATGGAAATGCAGCAGAATGACATTATTGAGCCATCAGAGAGTCCTTGGGCTTCGCCTATTGTTTTAGTTCGGAAGAAAGATGGTTCTACCCGATTCTGCGTTGACTATCGTCGGTTAAACAACATCACTAAAAAAGATAGTTACCCTCTTCCTAGGATTGACGATACACTTGATGCTTTATCCGGAAAACAATGGTTTTCGACTTTGGATCTCAAGAGTGGTTATTGGCAAGTAGAGATACATCCTGAGGATCGAGAAAAGACTGCATTCACCACAGGACAAGGACTTTGGCAGTTCAAGGTTATGCCATTTGGGCTTTGCAATGCACCTGCAACGTTTGAGCGCCTGATGGAGACAGTATTACGAGGACTTTCCTACGAAGCCTGTTTGGTATATTTGGACGATATCATTATTGTAGGGCGCACATTCGAAGACCATTTAAGAAACATCCGAAAGGTGCTGGAAAAATTAAAAATGGCCAACCTGAAGCTGAATCCTTGCAAATGTAATTTATTCCGACGTGAAGTAAGCTATCTGGGACACATTATTTCTGCTGAAGGTGTAAGAACAGATCCTGAAAAGATCTCCGCAGTCAAGGACTGGAGTCGTCCAAAAGATGTCCACCAATTAAGAAGTTTTCTTGGACTATGCACATATTACAGGAAATTTGTTAAGGGTTTTTCAAGTATTGCCAGACCTCTTCACAAGTTGACAGAAGTTAAACAGAGATTTCTATGGACAGATGAATGTGAGAAAGCTTTTAAGCAACTGAAGGAGGCGTTGACATCTTCGCCCGTTCTTGCATATCCCCAGCCCGAAAAATTATTCATTTTAGATACGGATGCCAGCAACGAAAATATCGGAGCTGTTTTGTCGCAAGAAATTGATGATAAAGAATGTGTCATTGCTTATTGGAGTAAATGTCTATCGAAACCAGAGCGGAATTACTGTACAACCAGGAAGGAATTGCTGGCAATCGTTAAAGCCATAGAACATTTCCACCATTATCTCTATGGAAGAAAGTTCTTGCTCCGGACAGATCACGCATCCTTAACCTGGCTTTTGAATTTTAAAAATCCGGAAGGACAGGTAGCCAGATGGATTCAACGACTCCAGGAGTTTGACTTTGAAATACGTCATCGCAAAGGAACTCTTCATGGAAATGCTGATGCACTATCAAGGAAACCGTGTAATGAAAGCTGCCGATATTGTTCTAGAGTAGAGAAGAACTATCAGCTGATAAATACTTCGGTACGCCAAGTTACTGTTTCACCTCCATCAAAACCAGACCCATGGAGTGATAAAGGACTTAGGGAAGCCCAAAAAGAAGACCCAGATATAAATCCAATTCTTGAATTGAAAGAATCTTCCAGTATGAAACCAAGTTGGCAGGATATCTCCACCTACAGTCCTGCTACTAAGCAATATTGGGCTCTTTGGGACTCACTCCATATAAGAAATGGTGTCTTATACAGGAAATGGGAGTCCGATGATGGACGTAATTTCAAATGGCAGCTTGTTCTTCCAAAATCAAGAATTTCAGATGTTTTGAAAGAATTGCATAGTAGTTCAACTGGAGGCCACTTTGGAGTAATGAAAACTCTACAAAAGGTTCGAGAACGCTTCTATTGGAGCAAAACTAGACAAGATGTAGAGAAATGGTGTCAATCTTGTGATGACTGTGCGGCACGTAAGGGACCAAAGAAACGTAGCCGAGGAAGGTTGCAGCGGTACAACGTAGGAGCACCTTTTGAGCGAATAGCATTAGACATTTTGGGTCCTTTACCACGATCTTCAAATGGCAACAAATACATACTAGTTGTCATGGACTACTTTACTAAGTGGCCTGAAGCGTTTGCAATCCCCGATCAAGAGGCGATTACAGTAGCCGAGGTTCTAGTGCATCAATGGGTTTCCAGATTCGGCACACCCTTACAAATCCATTCTGATCAAGGGACAAATTTCACCTCTGTTGTGTTTAAAGGGATGTGTCAAATTCTCGGAATAGACAAGACGCAGACCACGCCACTACACCCACAATCGGACGGCATGGTAGAGAGATTTAACAGAACCATCTTGAATAATCTCTCACTTATGGTTTCCAGAAATCAGCAAGATTGGGATTTGAAGCTACCGCTGTTTCTGCTTGCATATCGCAGTGCTGTCCATGAGACTACCGGATATACTCCTTCACAGATGCTCTTTGGTCGCGAACTTCGTCTCCCTTGTGATCTTCAGTTTGGTCGTCCACCGGATACATCTTCATCGCCAGAGGAATACCTTCGAGACCTTCAGGCACGTCTTGAAGATGTCCATAACTTCGCTCGAGACCGAATCAACCTGACGACCGAAAGAATGAAGACAAGGTATGACACAAGAGCGACAGGACATGAATTTCAAGAAGGTGACAAAGTTTGGTTGTGGAACCCGATTCGACGTAAAGGACTTTCTCCAAAGTTGCAAGCCAACTGGGAAGGTCCCTACACAGTCCTAAAAAGACTGAACGACGTCGTGGTTCGTATAAGAAAATCATCTTCTTCAAAACCAAAGGTAGTACATTATGATAGATTAGCTCCTTATCGTAATGTAGAGTAAAAATTAGTAGACCATGGTCTCTTTGTAAATAGTATAGATAATTTTAATCTTTTCTATTTTCTTGTATTTTTAGTTGCTTGTGTATGTAATGTGCTCTGTATCCTCTTGAAATGTAAATTCTTTTATATTAAATTTGGCCTCCTATCAGGGGATTGTACTGCCCGGGACGTGCAGTCCTTGAGAGGGGGGCAATGTTACAAATTTGTAAATAATGATTATATTTGTCTTAAAATATCTCAGACAGATCAGAAATTCTCACATTTTGGGCAAAAATTGCGGTATTTAGACGTGTTGTAGTTTAAAAGCGGATTTCCTAATGATTTGGCGACTTGGCGACAGTTGGCGAGATTCTTGGCGACTTGGCGACGGTTGGCGAGATTCTTGGCGACTTGGCGAGAAATCGATACTTCTGGAAACATCCATCACCTAAGCTCTAGGACCAATATTTTTCGAGATAGCCTAGAAGCTTCCAGAACCTTGGCGAAATTGGTAGATTTCTCCGCCAAGTCAGGTATAAATACCGCAGCCCGACATGGAAGAGTAGAGTTTTGTGAAGACAGTCAGTGAGTGAAGACGATTAGTTGTGACTGCTAGTTGTTCTCTGTCTGAGGTATTTGAGACCTGTGATTGGAAGCTATTTCTTATTGTATCTGACGAATTGTAGCTGTATAATTGTGATTGTTACAGCGGGAATTTCGTTTATCTAGTGAAGTTTTTACGAATAAAAGTCTTGTGTTCATTAAGTGGTTGCTTTATTCAACTCTCAATCAACACGAACCCGTGGAGCTCGGTACAATATATATATATATATATATATATATATATATATATATATATATATATATATATATATATATATATTTTGTTTGTTCGTTCATATATATAATTTCTGGGAGAACAATCAATAATATATCAAGTTGGCTTTTCATCTAATTTACATCATATAAATCTTATATTAATTTCTTTTAAAGTAACCAGTAAGCTTAAATTTGAAATAAAATTTGTAAATATACATGCAGTAGTTGCTTGTATATGGAAACAAGATCTTGTTAAAACTATAAATATATATAATCCCACAATATCAGTTTCTGATTGATATATCAGAAATAGCACATTATTTGGAGTTACGCAAGACAAAATCTTATTTTATTACTTTCATGTAATTAGGAACATTTTTTTCTGAAAACAAGTCATTTAGAAAATGACAGTTACTAAATCTAACTTTATATAACTTGTGACAGTAATATATATTAGTGATAAAGTACTTCAAATGAATAATGCTCGATTATCATTCTAATAAATCAATCAATCATTGTCAAAAGTAATATCCTTTCAACAAATTGTGACGTAATTGATCTCTTAACCAATTTTTCGATAATGTGTCATCTAAATATTTAAAAATAATTTATCGTACAATTTTAAAAGCAATGACATTGTAATTTATTTTAGTGAGTTTATAACATATTATATATATATATATATATATATATATATATATATATATATATATATATATATATATATATATATATATATATATATATTTGTCGGATAGTGATAAAATATTTTGAATATTCTGAAAGAATGATAAATTATCTACAAAAATTTTGAAAAAAAAGTTATCATGTTTTGCTTAGGGCTTTTTATTACTATTATTTAGTTTTATTTTAAAAATAAAATTAAGTCATTATCATTAAAGTCAATATTTAAAAGTTATGATTTCATGCACTTATGTTATAATTATTTTAAGTAAAATTTGGCCGTAATAATTGTATTATTTACTCGAGATAATATTTATAAATTTAATGGTTTTCAAAAGTATCATAATTAATTTATAAAAAACATGTGTCCAAATTCCCTATATTGTGCTTGTATGCATAGATATACATGCTGCTATATTATTCAGAATGGCGTACTACTATGTTATCTGCTTTAAATCTTTGTATAGAGTGAAATATTCCCAAGATATTTCGTCTGCATTCTTAAAGTTTCTATTAGTTTTAGGAAGATTATCATTTGCTAACTGATGATCTATAAAATCCCTCACATTTTCAATAAGTTAAATACCTTGCAAATGAGTTAACAAATGGATAAGCTATTTATGTCCAGAAGAAGAGATTCTACCAACATTAACATTCGTATTTCTTTAAAATTCACCATGATTATCAATGATTTATTTAGATTTTTAACTTTATCACAGCTATTTTTCAGTGTAGAAAATTTCCATTGCGTAAGTATATGCATTATATGTCTATCAATTTTAACAGAATTATTTTCTAAATATTGGTAATTTTTGCTGGAAACATGTCTTACTATCATTTCAATAAATAGTAATCATATTATAAATTGACATCATAACTGATCATTTAAGATGTTTTCGCAGTTCAATGTAGATATTATATAATTAAAGTGTTTAAACATATATATATATATATATATATATATATATATATATATATATATATATATTATATATATATATATATATATATATATATATATATATATATATATATATATATATATATATATATATATATATATAGTAATAATCAAAATAATCAATCATATTCAAAATAAACTCATATTTAATATTTGGTTATTCTATTACTGGTAAAAAATTTAAAAATTTGTTGCTTTTAGATTTGTCTGTTTTGAAAATATTTTTCTCGAATGCGTAGAATAATTGGAATTTTCTCTTCTTCATTTTTGTCCTTATTAATGAAGAATTAATAAAAAATTGCGAATACCATATAATCAAGATGGCTAGTCATCTAACTTCAAGCAGTATTGTGTCTTGAAAGTAAAGTACTAAGCATCATTGACCTAAATGCATGATAATTGATCAATTAATCTTGCTCTATGAAATATTTGCTTAGTATTCTTCAACCTGATGAAAATTAGAATATTCTCATGTATAAAACTCAATGTATATTCTATCCTAGTCATCTGTCAAAAGATATAAATAATTAGCTTATTAAATTAGGTAAATTTAACTAGCATCATGTGCAATTTCAATTATAATTTCCAGTTTTTCATTAAATAATAAGGAAAATTTAAAAAAGGTGCACTTCTATTCACTGCAATAATTTTTGCTTACAAGCCTTCGCGTTAGTCAGAATTGAAAGATTTTATTATTTTCAATATGTATATTTCTGTAACATGTGTTGAAATACTTCTAAAAATGTTTAAAAAGATACTGTCATTAGTTTTAATCTCTTTATTAGGGAGAAAACACTTTCTTTTAAAGAATCTTCAATAAAATTTCAACTACTCTCAGAAAAAATAATGCGATTTTATGCTATGAAAGTTAATTTGTAAATATTAAATGTCTTTTTTGGAAGATTATTATGCAGAATTTCTACTATTATTATTGTAAGATTATTATGTAGAATTTATACATTATTTATTTTTAGAAATTACTGTTTTATCAAATTTCTGTGTTACACTAAATTTATGAACGTTGATATATAATATGATTTTTTAAATTTTAAATTTTGAACAATATATATTATAATAATGAACATCTAACAGAAATAGAACACTTTGTGAAAAGCTGTAAATATAGACAAAAAATCTTTGAATATTTGATGAATGAAGATTTTGAATTTAATTGCTGAGAATTAATTTAATGATATTTTTACATTTCCGACAAAATACCATTCAACTTTAAAAAATTTACTTAATCGTATCTCTTTAATTTCAGGAAACAACTATAAAATTTTTAAACAATTATAAATTTAAATCACTTAGTAGTATTTCAATCGAAGATATGATTTATTAGCTCTTAAATCTCAATGAAGAATACTGCATTGCAAAATCTATATAATATTTTTCCACAAAACACATGATATTATTTTTCAAATTATTTTATTACATATTTTCAAGAAACATTTCAAGTAATATTTTAACTAATGGAAAGAAACATTTATAAATTGCAGTTTATTTTATAAAATTCTGATAGTCATATTTCTAAACTACAGATACAATCTAATAAAACATTAAAGTATTTTTCAAACATTTCTTGAGAACATAACTTTAAAAAAATTCAAAAACTAATTAATTCATATTTTGCCAGTGATTTAGTTAATTTTGCGTACAGAATATAATACAGATGACATTCTTATTAAATTATAACATTTTATTTTAAGTAATTTAGTATCGCGTTAACTCTGAATTCTTTAAATAATTAATTTATTTAAAAAAACAAAGAAAAAAGTAAATTATCATGTTCTACTACTTAGGGATTTTAAAGGAATGTATTGCTCGACAAAAATGCGTGTTTCATTTAAACGCTTTTTTATTCATTCGAGAATTCAAATTAAATTTTGAAAGCATTTTGTAAATATTCCTTACTAGAAAAGATTAAAATGCAATTAGAGTTGCGTATGAAAATACTATAGCTTTATATTTGAAAATCAAACTGCGATTACTTTGCTAAAATTTTGAAAAATTGTAATAATGAAAATTTTATTGATATTAATTAACTCCTTCTCATATACAAATTTTGCTGGATGGTTTAAAGTTTTTATTTTCATATATAGTATATATATATATATATATATATATATATATATATATATATATATATATATATATATATATTCATCATAAAAATATATACATTTTTCTTTTAAATAGTTTTAAATATCCCGTTTGGAAACTTAAAATTTTCATAATAGATTAATATCCATTTGTTTATATATCTATATTACAATTATTTCCTGTTCATTTGCTAAAATCATATGAAGTGCATATTTTTTATTAAATTAAACTACTATTTCCATTTAATCAATTATGATAAAATAAATTTTTTTAAATATTTTTTCGAAGCACAAATCTAGGATCATAAAATAAATAATATAGAGATCTCAACGATAAGTGCAATGAAAATGTCGCTTACGTGTTTCGATTAAAAATAAATTTAAAATAAGCATTAGTATTCAATTACTGATCAAAAAAGTTTTATTTTGAAAACTTTAACACACTTTTGGCTTATATTTAAGAAAGTAATGCAATACTATTTTATTGTCATTAGAAAGAATTATAATTTATAAACTGAATTCATTCATATTTCGGAAAAGTTAACTATTGTTGATGAAATTTCTTAATTGATTATCAAATTTGAACTTATTGTTTCTCATTTACAACAATCAGTACCAATACGAAATCACATGTTTTGCAAATTTTGAAGTGACAAGCATTTATGTATACCATATGTAACTCTTTATATAACATAGCTTTGCTGAACGCACCTCTTTATTATATAAAAAAATATAACGAATATGATTCTTATTTAAGCTGATGTGTACTCTGATGCTTATATTTTTCAATATATATTCCAAATATAGCAAGGAGTTTATAATTATCAATAACATTTAAAATAAAATTACTTTTTTTAATTTCCATTTCAATTGTTGCTTACCGATTTCAAGACATCGAAAAGTGAAATCTTGTAAGATTTAAATTCTCGATGACTTGAAATTTTTCCTTTATGCAAATAATTACTTGGGCACTGTAGAAAAAAATAACTAGGGTCTTAACTATTCTCTGCAATGTTCAATATGCATCCAATCATGATGCTTACTGATTTACCTTTTTTGAATTTTGTCTTGAATATGCATCATTGATTAAAATGCATAATAATGGAATACTGATATGAACTTAGAACTTAGCACTTTTTTTCTTATGGAAAAAGGAACTATTCCATTTATTCAAAGCACTGCTTATTTTATATTGTGAGCCTTTAAAAAAGATGCAGCTGTTTAAATTATGTAAATTTTGTCTGGTATCGTGCGACATTTTGAATTTCTCGGAAAATAATTAAAAAAAATTTTAAAGTGATAATTTTTATTACTCCAAGAGTATTCACCAGAAACTTCAAAGTATTCAGACTTGAAATTACATGTCAACTTTTAACCTATATTCATAGCAAAAATGTGAGACTTAAATCCTTAAGGAAATCATTGCACCTATTTTTCTCAGAAAGTTATCCGAATATTGTGTAAGCAATGTTCATTTGTAAATAAATTTGTGTTTTAAGTTACATTATCCATTTATAAAAATACTTGCATATTTCATACTATTTGTCAATGACATGTTTTATACAAATGGCATGACAATTTATGCATAGTAATTTTAAAATTTCCAAGGATTAAACAGTAAATTTTATGATAATCACTATTGAATAACTAATAAAACCCTTTGAGAAAAGCTACGTAATTTTAATAAACTGCTTTGTATATTTGGTGCAGCACAAATAACAGAATGTTATCTTTCAATTTTAACTAAATATTATCCAACTTTCAAGAACAGTTTAATCTTACCTCACATTTTTTTAAAAATAACTAAGTGGCATAATAAGGGCCATTCATAAGTATTTACTAATTCTAATTATTTATTTTGTATTTCAAAAAAGGGTTAATTATTTTATTTCTACACTGTCAAAGAGAAATTTTTATAAAAAAACTTTAGTGTCTATAAATTTAGAAAATAATAAGTTCTCATAAAAAGACATTATTTAAAATAGTTTATTTCATATTTTTTTAGAAAATGAATGAATATCCTTTACAGAAAATTAAAGCAAATGTTATATTTCAAACTTAGTAGTAAACGCTCAATATTTTTAAATACAAATGTTTTGAAAACCTTTGGTAATATTCCCCAAAAAAATTAAACCTATATTAAATTTTAGTTTAACACATTTTTGCTCATTTTACATGGAACACATAATCTACAAAAATCAACGATAACTGAACAAAGTTTAGGCATCAATTTAGCTAGTGCTAAATAAAAATATTATTTGTTTAAAAAGTTTCGTTTGTGTGAATATTATATTTCTCTCTCTCACACTAAAATAATTTAATATCATGTAACTTCTCCTTCAAACATTAATTCACTATGGGTTTAAAATTATTAATTTCTGTAAAAACATATGGAAGCAATCAAATTTTAAAATATTCTGTTACTTAGGGATTTCAAAACAATGTTTTTTATTCGATATAAATTTTACATCAAATTTTAAACATAATTCTATCTATCAGAGAAATTAGTATGAAAATTTGAGATATTTAGTAAACATTTCTTATTAGTATAGATTAAAACTTAGTTTAAAGAATAACATAAAATTATAAAATAATCCCTTTAGACCTTCTTAATGATATTTATTTCGCTTTACTTTTAATAAAATAAAAACTGAATAATTTTCCATCATAACTCCATTTTTATTCAAACATTGCAGAAAAGCTTCTATTAATCTAACATTAATTCAAATATGAATATAAATAGGTAGTTTTAGTATAACTATTTAATAAGATTTATGATATCATACACACATACGTGTTACATGTATATTTATATATTTCTGTTATTATATTGTTTACTCATAAAATATTTTGGCATTTATTTATTCAGCTTTGAAGATAATTTTTAAAGATAATTTTACATACTTAATTTTTGCAGTTATGATTAACTTTACATCCATTTGCCTGTACTATATTTTTGTTTTTATTAAAAATGTATTAAATGCATTTTTTATTAAATTAGGCTGCAATTTACATTTAATGAATAGAATAAAGATAATATTTTTTCATTAAAATATTCAATTTAAGAAAATTATAAGTCCAGGAAATGACTCTCTAATTCACGATTACAATGACACATTTTTATGCACAAATACGCTTCTAGCTTATGGAAAGAAATTATCCATAATATTTTTTTTATAAACTGCACAAATTTAAATAATTTTCGTGGACCCAGAAACAAATCATTTTACTTTGAATATACTGTAGAGCTTTGTTACGATCATATCTATAATAAATTAATGTCAGAAATTTTCAAATACCGGACTTATATTCTATACGCTTTAAAAAATTACTGAGTTTATATTTATTCAGCTTAAATTAAATACACTTTCTTAAAAACACTCAAATTTAAGTGTTTTTTTATTTCATTTTAGGCAAATATAAATATAAATGTCAGCAATAAATACGTAATTATTAAAAATGGTTTTTTAAAGAAATGATTTCCGTTTATAAGTTAAATATATTAAATGATACATAAATACTATTTGATTTAACATTACATATTAATACTTTATATGAGCATAAGAATGAATAAGTAATAAATATGCATAAGTATTCTAGAATCAAGTAGGAATTGACCATTGCATTAGATATTTTAAACCTAAAAAATAATATTTTCTTAATAAGATAGCAAACAAACTAATATAAATTATATACGTTTCTTTCTTGGTTTACCAATAAAATATATTAATTTATTGTGTTATCTATATAATAAATTTACAAAAATAATAAAAATAGTTACATTTTAGCCAACTATTAAAGTGTAATATTATTGTTTGTTCATTAAGAAAGAAATTTATAATTTAAATAACCTTCCGAGTACATTTTAACTCAATATATATTTCAGTAAAAATTGCCAGTGCAATTCATTTGAATAGATATTTTTCTTAATTAATGAAGATTAGAAGTGTTTCAAATATTTGTTGAAGGCTAAAGTGAATTGAAAAGAATGTGAATAAATTCATATCTTGAATTCACTGTAGACTGAATAAAGTAAGTAGAGAAAAATAACTGAATTTTGTGTGGTTTTGCATAAATAAATTGTCTGATTAGATCGTGAAATTTTCCAGGGCTTTTCTTTAGGTAAAAGGTTTTATACTTCTGAGTTCTTCTATCATAAAATGTCAACCAAGCATCGCAATATTATTCTTATCCATGTCAACAAAATAAATTTATTACATATGTCCTAACATGATTTTTATATCATGCTTTATGCTTTCACAGCATTTGTTACTCTTTTTAGAAATATTGTTATCAGAATCAAAACAACTAGCTAATTGCTCTTGTTAGTTTCATAATGAAATTACAGTTTAGAGATAATGGTGTAACTATTGCTAGAAAATCATTATGGAATCTTTTTTAAAATTTGCATTCTTGCTATTTTGATTTAGTATCATAGAATATATCATCAAATTAGTTTTTCAATAATTTATTTAGTACAGAATTAACTTTTAAAAATTACTGAAGATTTTTGGAATTGTAGTATTTGCTATTTTAATTTTTAGGTTATACTTTGCAAAATTTCTAATAATAAATATGTATGACTCTATTATTCCTTATTTTTTGAATGCAATTATTTTTGAAATATTTAATATATATATATATATATATATATATATATATATATATATATATATATATATATATATATATATATATATATATATATATATATATATATATATATATATATATATATATATATATATATATATATATATATATATATATTAGTGTAAATATAATTTCAAAATTTTTTCTTTAGCATTTGAAAGTACGATAAAAATGAAATTATTTTTAAAATTAAGGGAACAATTTTTGAAATTTTATATTTTCTTCTCGTTTAATTATATATGTTTGAATTTTTCCAATGAAATATTTTAATAAGAATAATTTGCTCGAATATCTGAGTTTATTTTCATTCACAAATATAAACTTTCCATAAAATGCATATGGAAATATATAATTTATCTTTTTAAAAATAATTTAGCCATTTAAATTTATAAATATTCCTCGTACATTTAAAATTTTTAAAGAAAGTATATGAAATATTGGATGCTAAAAGTCTAAATGTTACAATTTTACATGACTTAAAATTTACTGTCGTCATTATTCCTATTTTCAAAGATGTTCTTTTTAAATATGTATTTTAAGTGAAGGAATATGCCAGATTTTCTTCTGAAGATGGTCAAGAAATTCTGAGTTCTTAACTTCAGTTAGGAAATTGTAGAAGAAATTAAAGCTCAACAAAATGCATCAAGGTCGAAGAAGGTAGGATATTAAGATTGAGAAAGCTGTTGCCATGGCAACCTGTTTTCATAAACTAGAGTCCAACTTACGTATTTGAAGTGCACAACCGAACCTCAAGGATTTCAAATTGCCTAAGGGATAAAGTACTTTATTTTTTTAAAAGACTGTTGAAATCCAAATATTTTTCAGTTTTAATGCTGAAACGATGCCAACAATGACATTGTAACATTGCACAACTTTCAGTATACTTTAAAGTAAAATTTTAATACCATATATTTATAGTTTAAATGTTGTAAATAAATTAATATACAAATAATACCAAAATAAAAGTACAGAAAGGCTTTTCAAAAAATAAAAAAATTGCTTTTAAAGTATTATATGCTTGTTGATTTCGAGGGATGCTAAATATAGTAATGTCTTAAATAGTAGGAAAACCATAGTGTTTCTATAATATTCAGAATGTCTTATAACTGTACATAACTGCTGACATATATCTTAATATTTATTAATGCATTTAGAATTTTGAGAATTATATACTCAAATTGCAAATAATCACGAGAAATTTAAATTGTAGATGACATACGTTAAACATTTTTGGAAAATAACAAATTTGCAAATTTTTAATTTTATAGCTAATACTTCAAGAATGGCCACTAATTAAATATAACTCTTTGACTTAATATATGGTTTATTTTTTGGATACTACCAAAATATTATCCAGAATAAATCGATGCATGTGACAGTAATAATGTACAACATTGTTAAACAATAATACAATATATATTATATTTTGCTCGATACGCAATGCAATAAATACATTTTATTATTTGCATTGAGTTATATTTAATTTATTCATTTTAAATTTAACCCTATGAGAAATATCATTGTTTCATTGTAAATGTAGAAATTTTGTTTCCAATATATTATTTATTAAAGATATGAAATTGGTCAATTTTGCACTTCCCTTTGCAAAACAAATAGTTGTTTTTTATTTTTTGGTTTTGTAAGAAATAGCAAAAAATTAAAAAAAAACTACTTATCTTTTCGAAGAAAGGAGACGTTTTACAATAAGAATTTGACTACATAAATACAAACTAACAATAGATGAATAAACAAAATAATTTTCTAAGATTTGTAATCTAACAAAACATTTATAAAAATAAATATTGCAATCTTTAACTGTTAAAAAGGTTACATGTTTCTAAAATTGAAAAAAAAATATTTTTATATAATTCCCAAGATATTTTATAATGCATTGATTTTTATACGTTAAAAATGTAGAGAAGGATGGAATATTTCATTAGAAAATATTTCTGAATGGATTTAGAAGGTCATTTCTTTTAAATAGAAGGGTATATAAATACATCAATCATTATAAATTTCCATTTCTTTTAACTTTTCAGATATTGTTATATTTATTAAGCTCTGCGGAATGTGTCAGAACATAAATTAATATTAATATAAAAATATTTTGTATAGTTCTCGTTATAATTTCTTTAATTTGTTATAATTACCTTAACTAAAAAATAAAAAAACTCTCTATTCATTCATTCCTGACTCGCTATTTTTAATAAAGTGTAGGTTGGTTTCCAACAGTAAAATGACACTTCCTTAAATTATTAACTAAATACACGCAATTAAGAAGTTCTAAGGAATTAATTGTGGAATTTCATCCTTGAACTTTCATCCTGTGGAACTTTCACTCATGGAGCAGAATATTATTAATATTATTTATTTGGTGTGGCACTATTTAACCTTAAAATTGTCATTTGTTAATTCGGCAGGAGTTTTATTTATGAAATTAAAGTAATTCAATAAAATGAAAGGAACATAAAAAAGTAAAATTTAAAAAAATACAATGTGGAGTTTTAAACCAATAATCTCCTCCGGTAATTGTTACATTCCCTAATTATAAGAAAGAACTCGAAATGAAAAGTTTTTGTTATTGCTTGTATTTGTTAAATTGGGAAATTTCTCACAGTGTTGGATTTTTGTTTATTTATCAGTAACTGTGTGTTCTGAGTATAACCTTATTCATTTATCCTCATCTATGCAGACTGCTATTTCATATAGAATTATTTGAATGCCATAGTTTGTTTCTTTTGGCATTATATTTCATTTTAATTATTATGAAATATTTTAATCTTACACATAGATTAGATTTATATGAAAATAGTAAATCTTATTTTAAACTAATGTTTTATAGTATTTTTAACTTTCAATTTTAAATTTTAGTTTACTTTTAGAATTATTAATACATTCTGATTGGAAAATCTTATTACTTTTTTACTATATAGGAGATTATATTTTATGATAATTTTTATGCATGCAATTTAAAATGAAAATTTCATAAATAAATTTCTTTACATTGTGGTTTAATAAGACGAATTGGTTTTATTAGTAAAGAATTTAATCTATATGAAAGCTTGTTTCAGTCAATAAAACTATTCAATATTGTTGGATTCACATTTTTGAAATGTTTGAATATTTTGGCATTTCATACGTGATTACTAAATTCAAATATTGAATTTAGATTATCCTGAATGTAAAGAAGTGTTAAATAATTTATTTCCTAAATACGTGCTACATTAATGAGAAATGAAACTATTATCTTCTTGAAAGAAAAATCTATTTAAGAAAATACTTAATGTCAGAAAAAGAAATATATTATTCATTGCTATTACATTTATAATGAAAATTGCTTCAATCAAAAACGTTTTATTTCGTTTTCCCTTGATTTCTTTTATTTTTTATTCAATTAATGTAAGTATACTTAATTGGTTATAAATTTTAAATCCATTGAGATGCACGGCGTCGATTAGTTCTTGTGGATTTTAATGGTTCAATCAATTATTTTATACTACATACAAAAAAGTACCTTTCTATAAAAGGAGCATTTTCCTATGTGAAATAATTTTAAAGCCTTAATACATTTTATAATGTTAGATGACACTGTAGGAATTTTGCATAAAATATCTATGTATAGAATAGACTGTTTTGAAATTTGATTGTAACTCCGTAAAAACACTATGTGAATAATAAATTTAAATAATCAATTTCATTTTTCTGATAATGCAAAAGTTTAGAGTTCTAAATACCCTATGAACTGCAATCTTATGTAAAAAAAATATTCTCACAAATATTGTTCTAAAACGGTTTCGCATAATAATCAATGTTATACGTTATACATTATGTAAAAGTCTTATTCATAAATCATAAATGATTTAACAATTATGTATTCCAACTTTTGACCTCCCATAAGGAATTAGTATTTCCAAAGATCAGGCATGAGACCTCCATCCCAAAGTCCCATGGATATTTGAACATATTAAGGCATTAATGGTCATGTCTATAATTATACTGGACGTTTCAATTCAGAACATTTATAGACGATTTACATGTTTTAGGGTTAATAAAATTGGTTTTTGTTAAACATATTTGCGTTGTCCAATAAAAATATAATCTTTTATGTCAATTAATAAAAATTATCATGAATTGATTGATTTGATAATGAAACAAAATTGCCATGTGTCGTTTCGAAACACAGTCTAACATTTGAAATTTATTTGACATGAAAAACATCTTTTGCAATAAAAGTTCAGATGACTCATATATGTTATTCATAGAATACAGAAAACATATTATTAAATATCAATACAAGCAAACAAAAAATTTTATAACTTACAATTACTTATATTTAAATGAACAATGACTTAATTATATTATCTTTCCTTCTTCTTATTTTAGTTTTTAGTTTAATTAATTACTTAATTTCTAAATCACCGATGTTATACTTAAAACTATCTCCCATTATTTAATAATTGATTTTGTTTGTTATTCTTTGATTATGAATGCTTCTTCTTAAATTCATTTAGCGATGTTTATGAAATACTTTTATTAAAATATGAAACGTATTATAATATGTTTCAAATCAACAGAATATTTTAATAAATTCTAACAGTAATATTTATAGTTTTTAAATTTATATAGAAATATACCTATTTTATGGAAATTAAGCTATAATCTTACTACCAATCATATCCTTCAGTTGATAGACTGCAAAAACAAAAGTAAGAATATACTTTTAATATTTAATATGCTTATCTCTCTGTTTTTAAATCTGACTATTTGTCATATGCGAAGTAACTATTACTCTGTATTTAAAAACTTCGCAGTTTAAAGGCTATAGGATTTGCAGTGCTACAATTTACTGTGGAAAATTATAAAGTAATTATAGTTAAAATAAAGTAATTTCAAAAAGAGAAGAATAATTTGAGACTCTTTTTTAATATTATAAGTAACGTATGAAATTGATAATAATTGATATTTTTTAATCCTTTATTGTAAATAATTTAATATGTTAACTGGAATTTGTTTCTTATATGTTTAATAATAAATTATTCCATATAAATAAATTAAATGTTTTTGTTGAATTCAACTTTATTTGTTTTTAATGTTTTTCAACAAAATGATTTTTTGGCCATTATTTTTCAGATTCAAAATTTTAAAAATTTTTAGAATTATTTATAAATGGAAAAATACTTTTTCTCTATCTAATAACTAAATCTTTTGAGTGTATTTTTAAAAGTATTTACATAAAAATGCAATAAAAAACAGGCTAAGGATTTATTTATAAAAAGTAGTAGACATATAAATACACATGTCACATGATAATTTCAGAATTTTTATTTTCTTCCTGGATTTACTATAAATATTTAAATACAATTAAATAATAAAAATAAATTATACGTAGATTATAAGTAGATTTTAATATAGCTTATTTACTTTTTGTGTGGCTTTTGAATGCTTAAAAATTGTAATTTTGTTTTCCAATTTTCCAATTCTCGGTACTGCTAATAATCTTTTGCAAAAATTTAATTTTTCCAAAATTAACTTTTAAGGTATAAACTTTTTGTATAAAAGCATTAGTAAATTCACGAAGTCATTAATTATATGATTAGAAAAATCTAAATTGTTTAATTTGCTATTGATTCTGCTACAATGCACATAATTTATTAAAAATATACAAACTCTAAAAAAAATTATTAATTGTTCTGGCTTAACATCTTTTGCTTAAAAAGTTTCCTATATGTGATATTTTTAAACATTCTTTAAAATATAAAAAGTTGTTTACCATATATAAAACATTTTTGTATATACTATTACTTTTTGTATATATAATCCCATTACTAAAATGTTACTGAAAAAATTACATTTTGCGTGAAAAAAATATTTTACGAAAAATAAAGAAAAAAAGTCTATAATAAGAGATTTCATGGCTAAGTGAAGTGCTAAAGAGATCGATAAGAATCTTTTGTAAGTATGTAAATATATAGTAACTCTTTTCTTACAAAAATAAGAACTCATGTTGCTAAAATGCAACTAAACTTATTTCTCTTCTTAATTGCTAACGGTGACACATAGTTTGACATATTCGATTCATTTTCTGAAAAAGATTTCTAGTTTCGAGAAAACAAAATTTACTTGATATTTCAGTCATTTTAATAGTCCTGATACTCGTATTTATATGAAAAAATAATATTTTAAAATGTTTATAAAAAATTCATATAAAATAGAAAAACCATTTCAGATATACAAATGTTGTAAAACTTGTAGTAATAAAACTACAAAAAAATACTTTATATTTAAAATAATAATATTTTATTTTAAAATTTTTGAAAAAGAGCATATTCAGAACAAAATGCAATGTATCTTTATATGTAGGTAAATAAAGCAATTGTAAATTATAAAAACTATTAAAATAAAAAATATCTAAGGCTAATATATAAACATAACTATCATCTCGTTAAAAATAACTGTCATTTATTTAATCTTTTCATACATTGAAAACCCTCATTCTTTTTATGAATTACATTTCTTCTTAATCTATTTGTATCAATAGATAATAAAAAGTAATCAATTCAACACATTGCTCAGTTGATCCGGATATAAATAAAAATTGACATATTGCAGTGATTTAATATCCTCTTTATATTCTAAGTCATGTTTTATGAGCGTTTACCTACCTGAAATTTTCTTGGCTATGGAAACAAAATTCAATATTAGTAGAGAAGCTTTTTTTTAAATATTTACTTGATTAACTAAACTATAGATTGAGAACATAGTAGGAAAAATGTGAAAAGCAACAAACATGGCAAAAGACATAACCGATGACAAATATTTTGGGGCTCTTTGAAATACGGCCATAAGCTTTTAAGCAAAAGGCATTTCGTTCATTTAAAAAATTTTTTAGCTTTTAAATTGAAATCCTAATGTATGATATAATTTCATACTTTTGAAAACATTTGATTGATAAGTGAAGAAGATGACATAGGAAAAGGACATGAAAAATAATATAAATGATTACAAGTTCAAACCCTTTTTAAAGACATGACTCAAGTGTAGTTGCTAAATTAGCTCAATGGAATTGCAGGAAATTAGTTTATTTTTATTTATTTTATTTCATATAATCACTTTTTTATTTCAGTTTAAAAATTATACCATAAAAAATAAAAGTATATTTTTGAGCTACTTTCGCTTTCATGTGAAAACTCAACCCAGTTAGTTTTGTATATAGCATATGTGGCACATGGAAAGATTTAAGAATAAAATTTTAAATACTTTGTTATGACGAATCACATGTTTGGTAAATATATTTAGTCTATAATGGTGTATTAATATCAATCATTATTGACTAACATTTATTTATCCTTACATTTCCTACAAATTAATGTGACATGATTTTGTGTGTGTGTATATATATATATATATATATATATATATATATATATATATATATATATATATATATATATATATATATATATATATATATATATATATATACAGGGTGATCATAATTAAACTGCAAATTTAAAAACGCTGTAAAAAAAGAACCACTGGTCAGAAAGACCTGAAATTTCACCAGAATGTACTTCAAGCAGGGGGATTTTGTTTGGCGTGTGAAAAAAATTAGGAAAAAAGTGGCCAATAGATGGCGCTGCACAGGCGGCTGTGGGTTAATTACATGAATTCTGACATGAACGATAATCAATTGTGGCTGTAAGCTGAACGTTAAACCAGTTGTGCTATTGTAAGTCAGGCAGATGTTGTGGCACTCTTGGTGTAAAGCCTATTCAGAGCGACAAGGTGGTGCCACATCGAATAGGAAAAAATTGGTTTTTAATTGCCCTGCGGCCAAAACCGTAGAAAAAGCCAACAATAATTCGGTTTTTAATTGTCCTTAGTCTTCTTCAAGAAATTTTCAATATGGTGTCCACCATTTTCTGTTAGGAGATGTAAACGTAAAACGGTATTTTCCACAGCAGCTTGGAGTGTATCAGTGCTGATGTTGTTAACGTGCTGAGTAATGCGGCATTTCAAATCCGCTAAGGTGTCTAGTGGAGCACTGTACACAACATTTTTCAGAAATCTCCAGAGCCAAAAGTCACAGGGAGTGATGTCCGGTGATCGTGGCGGCCAGGGAGTTGGAAAATGTCGGCTGATAATACGGTCATTTCCGAAATGGCGTTGCATCACCATCGACAATTAACGAGAATTCAAGCTACTCAGCATTTTATACAAGACGTTAATTTGCATATAACCACCTGTGCAGCGCCATCTATAGGCCACTTTTTTCCTAATTTTTTTCCCACGCCAAACAAAATCCCCCTGTTTGAAGTACATTCTGGTGAAATTTCAGGTCTTTCTGACCAGTGGTTCTTTTTTTACAGCGTTTTTAAATTTGCAGTTTAATTATGATCACCCTGTATATATATATATATATATATATATATATATATATATATATATATATATATATATATATATATATATATACATATATATATATAAAGTAATAAATACACACAATACTAAGAATACAATATAATAAAATAGGAACTACAATACATTATAGGAAATCTAGCCAGCGCAAAAGCAACTAAAGAAAGATTTGCCAATATAAATAAGATAAAACATGAAAAATACTGAAACCAGAAATATAAAATTGGAAAAAATACTAACATATATGATGCAAATGACAAGAAGAAGGCATAGGGACCACGTCTGCATCAGGAGGAAGTTGGCCAGCTATGCAAAATGAACACTCTTTTCTGACATGTTCGAAGGACAAATGTCTAAATATCTTCGAGTAATTCCCCCGAAGAGTGTTCGTATTAAAAGAACTTTGTTAAAAAAAATTAGAATAAATATATATATGCAGAAAAGTAAAAATACTCGCAATAGATGAAACATACATACAGTAGAAAAATTAAATACAGTAGAAAAATACATAATACCTTGGTCAGCAAATCAGATTGATATATTAGAATAGTAGGAGAGTTGCCAAAAGTAAATTTGAAATTAGAATAAAGAAATATTGCCAGGAGTAATTAAATTCAAAAAGTTAAAGTGGTTTAGAAACATGTAGTAAATTTGAAATTAAAATGTGTTAAATGGAATTTAATCTTAAGTTATGTATAAAATAAAGTGTATAAATGTAGGTGTTTTCAGGATTCTTGTAAGAACTTCAATGCTTGGGTGGCCCTTCTGTAGTTATAAAAACTACGCATTACTTCAATCTTACAAGCGATTCCCTACTTCCTACATATTTTAAAATAAAACTATTTGGAATATTGTTATTTTTAGGTGAGCTATTAGGCGTTTAATTTGATTTTTAGTAGATTCATAATTGTTACAGATATTATAAATGCGATTAAGTTCATTATTTATAACGTTTCTGTATATTTTTAAAGAAATATTTGAGTTCCAGGAAATTAACTTATTAACATTAAAATTAAATTGATTTGTTTTGTCGAAGAGATCAATATATGTAGTAGAATTATCAATAGTGATAAATAAATCCAAAAATCCTGTTTTAGTATCAAATAAATTAGTTTTAATTAGAGGAAGTTCTTCAGGGTAAATATTTTTAGAAATATCTTCAAATTTTAAATTGTTGAAAATAATGAAATCATCTATGTATCTTAAAGCAAAAGGATATTGATAAATGAAGCTTTTTTCAAAATAATGTAAGAAATAAATTTGCTAGTGTGCTAGAAAAGTTGGATCCCTGTGGAATTCCACAATATTGAATAAAAATATTTTCACCGTTAAATATAAAATTATTATAAATACACATTTTAACTAAATTGTTCCAGTATTCAAAATTAATATTTAATAAGTTTCAATAGTCCTGATAATAAAGGTGTAGTACAGCGTTTAATTTATAAATGGGAATACTTGTAAAAGGGTCTTTAAAGTCAAAACAATTAACACAATAAATACAATTTTTTGATAAAAAAAATCCAAAATAGGTTTATTATTATTAATGATCCAAGTGGTTTCTGATTCAACAATATTGTATAATAAATATATTAAGAAATTTAGCAAAAATGATTCCAGGTTTATTCATGTTTGTGTGATTTAGTACCACGAGCTGATAAATCTAAACTTTATAGGAATTTTGTGAAATCTAGGAATAACTATTAAATAAGTAAACTCTAATTTATAGTTGTTAATATTTAAAAGTTTATAAAACCCAAGGATTTTCTTATTAATGATATTAACTGTGGAGTTCAAACGTTTATATTTGCTGGAATTTAATGTCTCATTATCAATTAAATCTAAATAAAATTTCTTACAAAAAAATGCGTTAGAGGCTTTATCTACTGGCGTAATGATAAAGTTGTGTTTAAGATTATTAATGGCTGGTTTTAATGGACCAAGCTTAATACCAGGAAGTGTTATATTATTAACAAAAATAAATTCCTTAATTTTATTAAAAAGTTTCGACTTCCAGACTGTAAAAAATTCAATAGGTGTATTATAAAAATTTGAAATTTTAAAGATAAATGAATCAATATTATGTGTGTAAAATTACTTTAATTATTTGAAATCTATTTTGTTGAAAAACTGGTCTACATTTAGTCCTTTTCTTTAATATTTCTTTTAATTTAGGGTCATTGACAATATTTAAATCACCTGTAATAATATGACCGAAATCAGGGTTAAAATAAAAATTTTTAAATCATTATTATGACAAATACATTTAGACAGTTTTCTAGATGAGGAGATATTTATTTTTGAAAAATTGATTAAAGTTAAAGACTTAACGTCCAAAAGGAATATCATAAAAAAAATTCTTTTTAAAAATGTAAAGTTTTCAAGTTTTATTTTTAATATACATTAGCATATTTGCGAATTAAGGGCTAAAAATTGAAAAAAGGGTCAGATTAACTTCCAATTTTTTTATAAATACAATTAAAGAAAGACATGAGTTATAATGTATCTTATTCTTTCCCGTTTTTTAATAATAAAACTATATTTTATCACATTTAATTATTAAAATTAGTATGCTTAAAATTTAAAGACATATGCAATTCTTTATCATTTCTGCTAAAATTATTTTAATAATTTCAAGTAAGAAAAATCATTTTCAATTCCTGAATACAAAATGTGTTAAGAAAAGTCACTTACACTCTCTTATAAAGGTATTGCGATTTACAAATTCACGCTCATAATGAAAGTGACTTCTAGAAATAATCCTAATCTTGAGATGAACTTTAAATTAAAGATCTTCCATTCATTCATCAATTAACATTCATCAATTAATTCATTCATCAATTAAGAGAACAAGCATGATCTTTTGCACAAAAATATAAATATGCATATGGCGATATTCATATGATTAAAAATGTAAGAAAAATAAAAAAATTAACTAATAATTTGTCATTATGCGTCTTCAAAGCATATACAAGTGATGATTTTTACAATATCAGATATGCTATAAGTGTACTTAATACTACTTGCCGAACTTTAGATTATTCTGTCAATATGTAAATATTTTTACAAAGACCTTTTGAAGATTAGCAAGAGAATATATCACATTTGCCGAATATTTTCTATAATCCCACAAAGTTTCTGGTGAGAGACTGCTTAAGAAATATCGCCTGCTATCATATCAAAGTAAAATTATGAAGGATGGATATAATCCGATTGCGGCCTGTTCTGTTTACATTCTTCTGTAATACGTCTCATTGGCAGGCATAAAAGAATGAATTTTTCAACTCAAATTATCAATTTATACCTGAATATTCTTGAAAAGATAAATTAAGTTTTTATCATTTGCATACAATGTCTCTTTATCAATAATACAAAATTTAATCAAAAAAGACTTTTCTTATAATTTATTTCATATATCATTTCCCACAGGCATTTTATAAATGGCATTCACTTTAATTAATATCAGACCATTCTTTCCTGAATACAATTTGCAAATTTTTCATGACAGAATCACTTACACGTATTTTTACAAGACAAAAAGCATAGATTTCTACAGTAAGCCTCATTGTTTTAGATGCGTATTTAAAATAACGTATTGCTGAAATAATGACATATTATTGAAAATTCAAATTTTCTGAGACCTTAAATACTATACTCTTGATTTTTTAAAATTGTGAACAATTTTATCAAATATTTATATAAGATATTAATCAAAATACTGTATAAAAATAGAAAAATCATTTTACTTAAATAATCGATTACACAACGTAAATTGTTAGATTGTGCTTAGTTTGTAATTATTTGGAATTGTAATTGAAAAAGAATTTAATTCGCATTAAGTTTCAATACATTAGAGAAGAACATTGTAAATTATAAATGTCATATATGTATATATTCTGTATATGTCATATATTATAAATGTCATGTGTAAATTATAATATGACAGGAATATCATCTTCATTTGTCGGTAAAGAGTTTATCACCGTGCGTAAATGTATGACGCAAAAGCCTTATTGTATTAATCTTAGCATGCGTACCACCTATAGAATGAATATAATTGTAATTTAAGTAATCTTTTTTAAGATACGTTTATATAGATGTTAGATATATAATGGTTAGAATTAGTGTGCATGTTATTAAAAAGACATATTTGTTTAATTTTTTGCTGTAATGAATTAGCCAAAGTATTTATTCATGGCATTGCCTGTACGTAAGATATAAATACTGACAGTTTCTTTTTATAACGATCGTTTATAATTTGATTATTTTATATTCAATTTATAATAAATTGCATTTGTTCCGTTTTTTTATTCGATTATGCTCAATGAAACTTTGATTTTTGCAAAACATATGTACATTTTTGAATGCATTTTATCATAAATAATAAACTTTTATAGGGATTTTACAGTATTTATTTTAAACTGTCCTATTAATTGAACGTAATTGCTTTTTATTTAATTAAAAGTTAATTTAAAAGAAAAATTAATTATTTTCCTACTTAATATTGACTTGCATTGTTTAAAGTTTTAAAATGATATCTTTATGAGTTTTAGCGTTGTTTAAGTGTAAAGATCCTAACATATTAGAAAATAAATTTTTGATGGTGTTTTTCATCATCATGGTCTATTTTTTATCTACTAGGAAGAGCAAATTTTTTAAAATAAATAGCATCAACATTGTAATTAGTTTTTATTGAACATCCATTAAACAAGCCTTGAATATTTTCATATGTATTAAATAAGATTTCCTTTTGAATTCTCAAGTATCCAATACAATAATTTATTGCAAGAATCAGAAATGTAATATACATATGTTTGTCATCCGTAGCAACTAAGACAGGATCAAGGAAAATTCTTTTCATAGATTCAAAGATTAGATTTTCGACCATTTTGGATTTTATTCTTCCTCTGACGCCATGTATCAAAGAGTTAAGCAGCTATAATAGAGTATGACATTTTTATTGTATTGATTTCCATAGATTGTAATCTAAAATGTAATTTCCTAGGTAGTAAACCAAGTTTATATATCACAAAAGTAGAAGTTTCTTTTTATTTCTTTTTATTTCCTTTGAACTCCACCATATATAATTTTCTGAAAATATTTCTCAAAGGCAGTAAACACAATTCTTCTGTCTCAAGAGATAAAAAAAAAACTCCCATACAAATCTTAAGTGCAAAAATCAATTATTGAGCACTCATATACCATTGATTAATAATGAATGGGATTAAAATAGAAACATTCCTTCATAAGAATTCAAATTTGAATTCTCATAATTGAATAATACCTGTATAGCCTTTGTCAACATTATGCTTTTCTGAAATACTTTTTTATATAGTAAATCGCGTATTATACAAGTTACATTGCAAATAGTAATATATAATTTTGATTCTGATGAATTCTAAAGCCAATACTTTCATTAGTTTCTAATTTATGCTCTCAGCAAACCGAAGATAACTTTTCAGAACAAACCAGTCATTTCTCCATGGTTTAATTAGTGCATAATGATTTACTGAATTTAAGTCCTTATTACTCCCATTACTATTCTTGTTTGATTTGTTTGTTATTTTTGGAGTTACTTTTTATAAATGATGTCTAATTTAAGAGTGGATCCTTAAAGTTAAAGGAAATTTTAAACCACAATAGGCATCGGCACTCAATACATGAAATGACATTGACGATGTTTTTTTTTTAATTAAATGTAATACAATAGTTAAGTTTATATTATAGTTTGTTATTATTGTGATTATTTTCATTTTTTATAAATTCTTTCATGTGTTTTCTTAAAAAGCAAATAAATACATTACAGTGGAATCTAAATCTTACGGTCTTGTTAAAATTGTATTAAAATATCAAATATATAAGACTGTACAATTATTTAGTAGTGTAAATGATCATGGGAGATAAAATATTTTCAAGGAATTATATGGAATTTTCCCAAAAATGATTATATGAACTTTATAGAACAAGGGATCCTATATAAAGGTCATCATGTGTTCTAAGCATTTTTTGACTTGAAATTTATTTTTTGTTTGAAATTAAATTCTGATTTATAAAATTAATATAGCAAACGTTTCTGAAGGTATAGTTTTATTAAAACAATTATTTGAAATGTTTTTCTTTTCCTTTTCTGATCTTCAATATTTATTAAAAATAATTATTGTATTTTTCTTTCTTACCTATAGAGAGATATTCACTTGGAAAACATTTAATATTATAGTAATCACGTCTTAGTATGAGTAAGATTTTAATCTTATGAGTATTTACAGTCGATTTACTTAGGGTAATGATATTCTAACTGTGCAAAATTGTGAACCAAACAACTGAAACTTTCTCTCATGCCAAAGTGCCTTATAACAAATTCAGAAAGCGTAAATACTCGATTAATGATTGATTAATCATATAATTCCAGAGATGAACTTTTAACAGTGGAATAAATCATATATTATCAATAGAAAACTTGTTAGACCTACGCACGTAATTCTCATATTATTTCCCGCTCTTTCGTTGATAGAATACATAAACGATAATAACTTTTTGTGAACAATTTTTCAATATTTATTTATAACGCCTTTCATTTTTGAATGAATGTAAAAGGGATTAATCAGCAGTTTCGTGCATTTTCCAATGCATTTGATTATTTAATGTAAATCAAAAGTTTTAAATTAGAATGAAAGAAAATGTTCAAATTTGTTGAGAAAAACATTCAACAAAATTAATCATTATTTCAAGAAATTTTTATGCATTATTGTTTTATTTAACATTTCATAAATATTTTGCTCACTGATGAAATTATGGAAATGATGAAAATGCGAGAACTTCTTATGCTACTTGTGACTGATGTTCATGTCAAGCATCACCAACGATGTTGTCCCATTCACAAAACCTGATTGATTGATAAGTGGAAGTAAATAATATGATCTGCCAAAAGCCTTTTACACTTTTCTGTACAACGGGATGGTTGTATATTTGTAGAATTCTTTCCATTAACTATTTAAACTCTAGAACAGTAATTCTCATTCACTGTGCGGCGGTATTTTTGCGTTTCACCGAAACCTTAAAGTCAGCCTCAAAATTTGAGAAATGTAAAATATAAAAATTATTGCGCTTTTTTTAGCAATGAGTAAAGTAATTAATGTACTATATTAATGTACATATTCAATATTTTAATTTGCATGGAAAATTTTCATTATGAATTATTTTAGACAATGTGTTATAGGTAAGTAAATAACTTTTAAGCTTATCTTTTCTTTTGAGTGCCACTAAATTATGAAATTGTTAAAAGTGTAACATGATAAAAATGGTGGATTACCACTGCTCTAAAACAACCATCATAGTGTTTCAAGTGTGGGAACTTTTGCCTGAAAATAAAGACTAAAACAGTTTGAATGTTCATGTTCAAAACTCATCACATCATAGCAAACTTAAATGTCTGTTGTCAGAATCAAATGTAACCAAAAGATCTTATCATATAGATATTGTGATCCATTAAATGTATAATGATTAAAAGTTATCCAAAGTTATCAGCGCTTATCTTACTATTAACTGCATTCCTTGAAATACGTCTTCTAACGTTTGTTTACCTAAGTTAATTTAATAAAAATAATTTTCCAATCTTTATCAATAAAGCTACTGAAGAACGATTAAAAATTAAACCGAGAAAAAATAATTTGAAGAAAAAGTTATATCTGATAATTAGTCATTGGTTTTTTTCTTAAAATAACTGATTCAAAATTACTTTATTTTGCTTTTTAAAGTACAGCATAATGAATGATTTTCTAGAATAAAAGTATACATATTTCTACAAACAAATTTTTCTTTGATTTATCAACTGGGATACATGTATTTTTAGATATTACTACTCTAATCTTATTTAAAATGTGATTTTTAAACATGCTGAGAGTACTAGAAGTAGAAGAAGACAAGCAAGACAGATAAAGTGTATGTAACTACAATATCTCAAAATCTTGAAAATTATTCACTTATAGACCATCTCAGAAAACGTGTTGTGTCAATTTTGGTATGTAATAGGTTGCTGTGAAATAAAGTTATTTAAAATGTTTTTGAAAGATATTTGGATTAAGTAGTCAAAAGAGAAGAAGGGTGACAATTTCATTTTCAATTCATTACTTGACTCAGATGAAGTTGGTCGAGCTGAAAAGAATAATACTTGCCTTATTTTCCTCCCATGGCGAGTAACTATTTATTCTTTGATTTCTTTATTTGAGCATTAATCAAAACTTTTAGAAAGTTCAATAATTTCAATGGGAAAAATAGGTGTTCGGGAATATAAGTGATACTATGCAGATATTATTTAATGTTTATGTACACTGAAGCTGTCCATGCAAAAATATTTACTAGAATAAATATTTAAAATTCCTCCAAATGCTCACGTTTCTTGCGCATTATATGTATTTCTAAAGTAGTGCTTTAGTACCCTTTAATTTTTGAATGTATTCATTTCCTTAACATGATAGAAGATATGCAAGATATCTTAGATTCTATAAATATGGTAGAAGATCTCTGACACAATATTGATTTATAAATACAGGTAATCATAAGTAAGAAACCCAATATGTTCTACAAACGAAACTATTATTCATAATTTTATAGAAATCTGCATAAATACATTACATGGATAAAAATTTGTTTGGATGAATAAAAATTAATTCAAAGCTTTGCCATTAAGCAACGTTTGTTTAATGAAGCAAGCATTTATTGTACATTTACTATAGAGTTTTAAGAATTAATTGGTGTTAAACTATAGTACGATATCGTTTTCATCTTCCATTGTGAAATTACACGATGTTTTTCCCACTTGACTACAATGTGTGTGCTCAGAAAAGCTATGAAAACCTACCGTCATAGGCTGTCTTTAAGCTCAGGAAAACTTTAAAAATATCACAACTAACAACATATTTCAAATAATTCTAAACATCACATTGAATGATTTCTAGAGATACCGAAGATTACAATTATCAGATTAAATTTTTTACGGCTCCTTTTTCTGTGAAAGGATTTTTGAGCTTTGTGAAAGGTTTTTCTATCACAAAACACATAATGCATCATCTGTTTTTGCAAAAAAAAGTTGTGAGTAAAGCCATAGGTTTATTGTTTATAAGAAGTAATTTTATCTCATAATATTGATGCGTATTACAACCTAGAAGTAGAATCAATAGAATTCTAGCACTTTATTTCTCGAAACACAATAGGAGGCTAATCTGAAATAAATTAATGAAAATAAAAAGCTAGAATAGAGCTACTTATAATGAGTGTTGAAATTCTGATTCATACATTTATGAAGGAACAGCCCAAAAAATTGTAAAAAATATTGTAAAGCTATTATTAAACAACCTGAAAACTAGCTACAAACTGATGTGAGATTGGCGTATAATCTCATGGTCGTGTAAAATGAGTTCCTTGAAAATTGAATCTGAATGGAATTATAGCAAGGCATACTCAATGTCTTTTACTTAACTCTTGTACAAGAAATTTTTAATTCCGTCTCACTGAATTGCACTTGAACATCTTGCGCGGAAAATGTAAGATATTCTACTATTGCTGCCAAAACTGGGTCTTTTTGTCTATATACATAATATATTTTACTATTGTAAGATATTCATTCTACTGTTGCTGTTTGAAATGTAATCTATTCTATTGTTGCTGCCAAAGCTGGTTTATTTTGACTTCCTGAAAATAACATTAAACTGCTTCCTTCAAATTTGGCTATCAATAATAGAAGATTTGAAAAAAATAAAGCTAGTTTTTTTCAATCTTTTCAAAATCTTTATTTTTTAGAGTGCTACTCTAGAACTGCCATTTTAATAAAACTATTTAATAAAACTCCATGAGGTAAGTTTAATAACATTTTTACTATCATTAAAGTGCCTTCAGAAAAATTTTGAGTTTTATAGCAGATTCTGCAAAACATTCACAAACATTTTTGATTCAGTTTCTTCTTCCATTGTTAGTGAATTTAACGATTACTTTTGTAAAATAATTTGAATGTATACTTTGTTTGGTTTCTTGAGTATTTTTATATTAAAGAATCAAGGTGACTACTTTTTTTAATTTCAGTTGATAGCAGTGAGTTGGAGTGTGTATAATTGCTGCTTTTTAAGGTATACATAAGTTGGTTGTAACTATATAATTAACCCTGCTCATGAAAGAGATTGTGTAATTTAGTGAATAAAATTTATTGTATTAGAATGACATATTGATAAAAAGATGCTAAAATCTCAGTAAAGAACTAGACTTAAATATGCAATTCATTAAAAAGCTCTTACCATTTTTATATTTATCGAAACTCTGATTCTTTATCTTCATAGTGAGTTATAATAGCAGAAAAGACAAAGACAATAAATGTTTAAGTAAACGAATCTTTTAAGATATAGAATATAGTTTATATATGACTGCAAAACTTATTAATAATTCACAGAAGGTAAGTAATAGAATCTGATATTATTCTTTAAAACATGATTTAAAATAACTAAATGTTATAGGAACTTAGCAAATTTAGGTGTAGCAAAATTGAAAAAAATATATAGCAGAAGAAACATTGATTAAAAGCATATTATTGTGTCATTAAATATACATAACACACAGTAACACACAATATAATAACAGAGGTTGTCCAATTTTGTTTTCTTATATGGTTAAAGAAAATGTTAAATTGCTTATAAATTTATAAATACTCACTAAAATCATAAAAATGCATCGTAACTCTACGTCATATTTCACTACAAATATCATGAATAAGAACTAAGCATGATGAACTATAAGCATTACGGCTATAAGTTTAGTGTTAAAATACGTCAACTCAGCACACATGATCGGGTGTATTGCGCATGCGCAGCTTCAAGTATTTATTCTCGATCAATGCATAGTATGCGCATCTGAGGATGATTAATAATCTCATGTATGGTACCTTGTATATAGAATAAGGTTTCATTATCGATATGATTACAAGCTGCATCTTTTTCCTCGCTGGATTTTGTTTTCCGTAAATGACAACATTAAGTTTTGCATACAATATAAATATGGGGAATTAAAGTGTATGATTATATGAAATTTGATAAGAAAACCTAATTTTCAATAACCATCTTAATTTTAAACAATTATTTCTCATCAAACTTTTGAGCAATTCACATGCGAAGAATATGAATTTCAAACTTGAAATTTTAATAAATTTCTCATATTTCTATTAAAATTTAAAAATTTTTGTAAGAAGTAAAATAAAAAAATGTATTTTATGATAGATAAAAAAATGTCAAATGATAATATATTTGATTCATATACAAATGTTTGTTTTTAAAAAATATTTCAATGAAATTTTACAAATTCTTTGAAATAAAAATGATGAAATAGTGTTTGGGATTTATTCTTAAATTTCACAAGCAATTATTAAAATATGCTTTTTATTCTCAAGAAATTATTATAGTGTCATTCCCATTCATTTTTTCTATTCTTCATGTTTAAATAACAAAAATAAGAAAGTGATTCTTATTTTTGCTAAGAAGACCAAAATGAATAAAATGATAAAGCGATTTTATTATTATTTTTTTAAATCGAAAAATGCATTTATTTCAGATTTTGTGCTTGAAAGAGTTTTAAGTTTTTTTACTTAACGTGAATGTATAATAAGGCATCTCAAACTTACAAACTGCTTCAAATAAAAGTCAAAATATCTTTTGAAACTTTCCATAATCAATTTACTTTTTCTTCCAATGGTTTTATAATCAGCATAACTTAATGTCAATCATTTATGCATTAATACTTTCAGAAACTTGTTTTCAGCTGAATTGAATAAAATTTAGATTCCGTTTACTTTATAAATTTCTAAATATATATGACATTATAAACAGTGACACCTTAAACATCAAAATGAAAAGTTGAAAAAAATGCTCAAATTTATACTGAAGTTTTTGATAACTATGACAACTGAAAACATAAAATGAAAACAACACCGTGAAAGGGAAAGCTTATTTGTAAAAGGCATGGTTAATAGAATTACATTTGATAAATCTCTCGATCATTTTAAAAGTTAATTAAAACTGACAAATTCTAAGTTAAATATGCTATTTAAGATTCTTATATTTCTTCATAGATTGCTTAGTAAATGTTTCTTTATAAATGATTCATTGCATTTGCATTTGTTGCAGTAAGCATGAACGTAATGTTTAAGATAACTTGTCAGTTAAATTATACGTTTGAGACAACTCAGTAATTTTTATTTACTTATAAGTAATACATATTATAATAATAAATACTTCTTGTGAAGTACAAGTACAAATTGGTATGGGAGAACCTGGACTGCACCTTTAATTGGCAAGTGCTGCTTCCCCCTCCAATTCTAATTTATTTATTTTAAAAAACATTTACTGGTCTTGTTAGGCTTGAATCTTTGTTCAGAATATAGACCACATCATAGTTCATTTAGAATGGTAATTTTGCAAATTAATATAATATTTTAATTTTAAATATTTGCTAGAAACATTCATAATTAGACTATATAGCATTACAAACAAAATAATAATATATACAATTTTATATAAAATAAATAAGTATTGGTATAAGAAAGTTTTCAGTTCATTATTAAGTGTCTCGTTGTTTATCAGTTTATGCACTTATACAGGATGTCCCAAAACGGTCGTATAAACTCTGCACAGCTAGATTCCTCGTTGGGAGAACTTAGAAACTGCCCAAAGAAGTGTTCCCGTACGATCCATCGTTTACGTGAAAAATGCGGGGAAAAAAGTATGACGTCACTGCCGGTGCAAGAAAAAACACTTTATTGAACATATCAATGAACCGCGATATGCGCGGTGAACGTTTTAAACATTATCTGAAAGATATGAAAGTCTGGAAAGATATCAAAATAATATTGTTGATATGTCCAATAAAGTGTTTTTTTCTTGCACCAGCAGTGACGGCATACTTTGTTTTTTGTATTTTTCTCGTAAACTAGGGATCGTACAGGAACACTTTTTTAGGCAGTTTTTATGTACTCCCAACGAGGAATCTAGCTGTGCAGAGCTTATGCGGTCTTTTTGGGACGTCCTGTATTAATGTTGTTATTATTATTATTATTCATCTGTTAAGTGATCAAATATTGAATAAAGGGAAATAATGTCTCGATAGAAAGATGTTGTACTTTACTATGGGGAAAGGATGTAAGTTCTTAACCTTTTCGTTCCGGCGGTACAACTGTTGTACCACGAAAGTGAGTGGCCCAGAAGACGGCTGTGGTACAACAGTTGTACCATGGATTTTTTCCCCTTTCAAGCGCCTGACTTTTTCCCGCTAAACTTTCTTCGGGAAGTTGAGGGTGATTTAATTGCTGCTCTTTTGTGTATGAAAGTCGTAAAAATTGGGGACTTGTCTGAGCGGCGAATTTTGGCGAAAAACGGTTTTATTGGCTCCTCTTTTTAAAAGGGAAGTATATTCATCCTCACTTTAGCAAATTTTTCATTGTAATGAGTTACTTTTTTCGTCACCAGAAAAAATATTTTTGATGTCTGCACGTCGTAAAGGGTTGACTGATGAAGAAATTAAAAATTTATTGGAAGAATTAGTAAGAAGAATATTTTGCAGACAGTGATTCTGATTGCTGTGATGAATCTGAATGCAAGGGTATTAGTTTTTCTGACGACAATAATGATGCAAATTCCTCTGTGTCATTTGATTTTGATTGGCGTAAGGCTAAAGCAGATGATAAGCCCATCATTTTTAAATTTAAGGGGATTTAAGTATTTCTGAGCCAAAATAAAGGATTTAGTTGAAGAACACGAATTTTTTTATTTATTTTTTCAGAAGAAATTTTAAACTTTATTGCAGATGAAACAAATAGATATGCTTCCCAAATATTAGAATTAGATCCGGGAAATAATAAAAGAAAGCATGGGACAAAGTGGACTAATATTGATGCACAAGAATTAAAAAAAATCTTAGGACTCATCTTTATCTATACGACCCATTAAAAGAATAACATCAAAGATTATTGGTCGACAGATGAATTGATTGAAACTCCTGTGTTTAGAAAAATTGATGTCCCGTGATAGATTTTTTAATGTATTGAGAGTTTTTTACGTTTTACAGACAATAAGAATAAACCATAACTTGATGAAGAATATGACAGATTGTGGAAATTTTATGAACGATTTTTGATTTTTTTTAAATAAATCTTTTAAGGAGCACTATCATCCGTCTGAAGAACTTGTAGTTGATGAAGTCATTATGAAATTCAAAGTAAGAGTGATATTCAAACAATATATTCCTAAAACAGAAAACAGTGGGGAACGAAACTTTATAAATTAGCAGACAAATATGGCTATTCTTTTGATATGGAAGTGTATTTAGGTAAAGACAGAAATAAAATGAATCCAGGAATTTCTGCTTCCCATAATGTGGTATCAAAATTAATGAATTCCGTGAAGAATAAAGGCCATAAATTATGTATGGATAATTTTTTTCTTCAACGGAACTTTTCTGCGATCTGCTAGAAAAGAAAATCAATTGACATTTATAATCCCTATAAACATGACTATTTTTGGTTTAACCCTGACCAAAATTGCTGGTTTTGAGATTGATATTTTATCAGTTAAAATAAGAAAATCTTAATGCAATATTAAAAGTTTTTCATAATAATTTATGCATGAAAAAGTATGTGTTAGGAAAATCCCAATTCAAAGATTTAATAGTCTTAGAAACATTTTCATTAAGAAACTGTATTTATTGTAATATAAGTGATTTTTTCATATTCTGGATTTTTATATGAACTAATGAAATAAATTTTTTACAAAGGAATAATTTTGATTTAGTGTTAAAAATTTGCTCTTCAAGGTGAAATATATTTTATTCAATGTTGTTCACTGTTCTAACGACATTCTAACACAATCTAAACGTCTCTCTTTAGAGAATACTAAACGTCTCTTTTTTCTGACGTGCACGAATATCGGAATAGATGCTAGACATCTTTCTTGATTTCTTCATTTCGAAGTATTGTTTATGGAAAATATTCCAGGGCCACATTGTATTTTTTAATCTCACAACAAAAACATGCTGGTAGAAATAAAATAAATATAAAAATGAAAATACTTCCAATCATAAATTGAGATGCGGTAGATATTTAAAAAAGTTGCCTTTTAGTTGTATCAGTCTTCTACGTGGTTTTAATTTCTGTATAAAATTAAACTAATCACGATTTTCGTTTTTAAAAATAATTTAATAAGCATAGTTTCATAAAAGTTTAAAACTCTCTGAAGATAAGAATTTATTCTCAATATAAAGTTAATGTTTTCTTGCTAATGTTTTGATAAGAATTTTATAAAAATATTTTCTGAGACGAATACGAGTATATTTTGGAATGTACTATTTAAATGAACATTTTCAAATTCTCAGTCATTGAGAAATGAACCGAATATTACTATTTATTGTATATCAAATGTAATTTTATTAAACAATCAACCTGAATGCTACATATAAAGGAGAAACTCAAGATTCGTCTGGCTACATTTATTGTACAAAACGTTTCATACTTAGTTACAGAAACACGCAGAAAGGAAAATTCTATTTTTATGTTTTTTCCTTAAAAGTGAAAGATAAAAAAGCATACATTTTTAACCATTCAATATAGAAATTTGTCATTAATAAAAATACTTAAATCAAAAGAAACTGGAATCATTATTGTATTTAACACACAGATTACCTTTAATCTTTTTCAAATGCAACTTTGGCAGAGTTTGCTTGTACTTACTCATAAAAGAAAATATTTGTTCAAAATATCTTCATTTATTAATTAATTTATTATATTAATATTAGGCAGGCTGCTTTTATGAATGTTTTTGAAATATTTAGTTAGTTTATTGCTTATCATTTTTATTATAACTAATTGAAAATTCATTACTTTAAAGAAGTCTGCAATTATTTTAAATAATTATTTCTGAAAATTCTCTGTAATAAATTAATATACGCCATATCGTTTTTGAAACAGACTAGATTTGTTTCACAAATGCATATATATAATCTTAAAATTCTTATAACATTTCTTAATGTGGTATGTAAAACAACGAAGAGAAAAAATCAATAGCTTGTCGATAAGTATAGTATTTATGGTAACCACATTTACATTTTCATGAGAATTACGGCAGACCTAGCGCGGCGTATCTCCCTCAAAAGATTAAGATTCGTCATGGTGAAAACTTCAGTACTTAAATGGGGTGAAAATGACCCTTTCCTTTCGGACGAGGGGGTGGAAATGTCATCTTCTCGCGCCGTCCTAGGAGCAGTTTTTTTAAACGGGGACGCCGGACTCTGTGTTGTTCTTTTAGACAACACTGGATGAAGGAAATATCTTCAATATCATCAGGCGTTTTCAAATGAAACTGATATGTATGAGGGCAGTGGAGTAAGTTGAGAGTGTGTATTCCGGGTCAGTTACACTTGCTAGAATCGGTTAATACTTTGTTAATTTTTTGTAAATCTAGTGGAAAGAGTCTATGCTCAGAGGTAAAAAGTGGATGTAAGAAGGAGAAAATTAGATCCGTGGTGTCCTGGTTGGTTAGGCCATCATTCTGATTATCGGTAGATAGTAAGTTCGAATCCCAGCTTAATTGAAGGTCCGTCGTGTTACTAATGGTGGCTGAGACGCATTAAAACTGGGAGTGGTCGGAATGTTTTCCAAGTGAAATATTTCTTGGGGTGGCAGGATAAGTATTGGGGGCCTTCTATTTGGCTTTGTTCAATAACCACGAAGACTCCACCTGGCTGTTTCTATCTGTCTCTTAAAGCCAACTCAGAGACAGAGACAGGGAAGCTTGACACAACAACAAAGGGAAAGTAAACATGAGAGTGCAACTATTGATATTATTGGAAATTCTTGTTTAATTTATATTACACTGGACCATTGTAATTGCTTGTAAATTTAGTTGAAATTTCTGATTTGTCTTTTAATGTGAGATTTTGGATATAGCATATTTACGGCCTTAGGATACAGGAATGTTATTACCGTTTTAACATGTGTATCAGTTAATTCATTACTTGATGTATAACTGGGGCACTTTAGCGAAAAGGATAATGAAAATTTCTTAGTCTTATTTAATTAATCTTTTTATATCGTAAATTAGTGTCCAGTATAGTTTTATGAGCTATAGCTAGGAGTGCTGCTTGTGAATCTAGCAGATGTTATCTGTTATGTGTAGGAAATTATCTTCATATTTGATAGTTTCAAGGGTAATCATCGTCTTAGCTTTGAATACCGCATTATCTTCATCAAGTTTGTATTAACTTTTTGTTATTTTTTAATACTTTGCTAGAGAATAAAGACCTAACCAATGTTTTATCATAAATGTATAGTAAATTAAATATATATTTTCTTTGATTTTGTTAGCATATAATAATATTGAAATTTCCAGTGTCTAATAATAGAAGGAATTTAACCTTTTAATCTGAAATTTCTATTAAAATGAGATAGAAAATTTTATTGTTCAATTCAATGTCTTTTTCGGTAATAACAATTGGGCTCTTTTTGCTGATAATTGTGAGCTACAGAAGAATTCCGATGAGCTTGTGAAATGCAATATTTTACTATAAGTGTGTGTGTAAGCCACGAAATTAAATCTGCAAAGAAATGCATATTGATTGATAAATGCAATGGTTTCCCAGCAAACAAAAGTCTATCAGCATCCTGACGGGCCGATATCGGCAGTGTCAAATAAGATTCAAATTTGGCATGAAGATTTCGTAACGACATCGGTTCCGTATCGGCAAGCGACATTAAAAATGTGTTCTTTAACTTAACTAAACTGCATGTTCAGAATGTAACCATGACAGGTCATATCTATCGGGATATCATACTGGAACAACATGTAAATTTGTTTAAGGGTGCACTGGGTGCGGAATTTCTGTTTTTGGATGACAACGCCCATCCTCACAGTGCAAACATTGTAGACGAATGCCTTCAATCGTAGGATATCACCCGTAAGGATAGTCCAGCATACTCACTGGACTTGAATCCAATAGAGCATTTTTGGGGCATGTTTAACGGATAAATTGCTGCCCGTCAACCCCCCACATGTCTACCAAAACTTCGGAGAGCATTGCTTCCATGTGTGAGTGGTGTAATATTCCCCAAGATCAGATCGATAATTTGATACTCAGTATGCCTAGCCGTTGTACGACCTGTATTGCATCATCTGGGGGGCATACTATGTATTAACCTTCATACCAACCATGTTATATTCGTTTTTGTAAATAGGTTGTTTTTGGATATTTATTCCAGGGGGTAAAAATCGCAATTTTTACTAATGATGTCAAACATATAGCATCGTTTTTGCTCTTTAAATTTTATTTAATAAATAGACTTTAAAAATAAATCTCATTTGTTTTGCTTCTGTCTCTTTCGTTGTCTGAAATTGCATTATCCTTAATTTAAGGACACGACCCAGCAAACACAAACCTATCGGCATCCTGACGGGGCCATATCGGCAGTGTCGGATTAGAGTCGGCATTGGCCTGAAGATTTCGTAACGATATCGGTTCTGTATGGGTAAGCGACGTTAAAAATGTCTTCTTTAACAGTGTCGGAAACAAGTATCGGTCCTTATACTGCTAACTGCCTGCAAATTGTGAATGTCGTCTGCCGATACAGGTCTGATACTTGCATTCCGATTCTGGGCCGAATATTATATGCGATATCGGTCCTGTTGAAAAATAATTAAAGATCGCGGCACCATTATATTTTCTCTGGATTCAAGATCATCACTGTCAGAAAAGCTGCAGTGGTAACAAATCAGAGCTCAAAAAATCATATATAATTTAAAATCAAGTATAATTATTTTCAATTTTTATTGTAATTGATAACTTTTAAGAAAATCACTCTTTTAAAACACAACATTAAATAAACATGAAAAGGTCTCTGGATGCTGATAATTCTAAAATGGTCTTTATCTGAATCGCAATAAAATGATGTTTAATTATCCAAAATCGGATAGATAAGGTGCACTTGTTTTTTCCTGCATTTCTTTTAAGATTTTCTTCTGTGAAAGCTGTGTGGGTATAATTATTTTAAACTTTGAAGCCGTCTACATAAAGCAGTTTAATGTTAAAAACAAATAAGTTTTCTCTGTAAGTATATTAATATTTTAATTACGTTATGATAAAACTTTTTAAAAGTGTTTGCTTCGAATGAAAATAAATATTTTTATTAATTTGATTTCGATTCACTAAATTGATACATTAAATACCCCTTATTTTTATTATGAAACCTTTGAATCTTTTGATGAACGTATACGTCATTTTTATGACAGTTGCGAAGGTCATATTAAGAAGCTTATGTGCTCATGATAGAGAAACATTATCCGCGGTGGCTTTTTGGGAAAGACGCCATTCTCCTGACCAACAGGTAACTTGCTCAATACCTGACCCAACCGAAGATTCAATGGCTTTATTAACGGAGACTGGTTTTCAATATAGGTGCAATTTCATTGTTCTTTCACTTTTGTGGCGTGGATTGCAGAGTTACTCATGGGGTGTCGACATTGTCAATTAGTCGTGTTCATAAATGCGACGCGACTGGCTGTCTTTAGCGACGTTTCAAAAGGAGCAATAAATAGTCATAAATGCAGTGTATAAAAGTTGAAAATCCAATAATCTTCTCTTGTGAATAGTTTCTTTTTTAACTTACTTAATGAAATCTATAAGCGTTTTCCAGCTTTATTAAAGTGCAAGCTTTTATAAAGAACAGTTATACACGAGAACCAAACATTACCTTTTATAATTCAACAAATTGTTTCTTTGGAAAAACTACTTTCTGAACAAACAATTATATTTATGTAACACTTTCTAAATAATAGATGAAACGTATAAGTATGAAACAACAAGAACATGTAAACGAAATTTTGAATATTGTACTTATTTCAGATTAGAATGGAAATGCACGTCTCACACTAGATATTTCAAAATATCAGTAATATACTACCAATAAATAATTTTTTAAATAATAATTTTCTTTTGAAAAATGCATTTGCCAACTTCAAACTCTAAAGCCTTATTATGTAAAGGGAATATTTATATGAAAAATGAGAGCGAATGAAGGATAGTTTAACAATCAATGTGGTTGTAATATTTGAAACCTTTTCGTTTCTGAAAATAATAATTCTGATTAATTTAAATATTTGCTGAATTGAATTCCATTTTATACAAAATAACATAAGAAAACAGCAACATTCTTTTATTATTGTGATTAATTAAGTCCATATACCATAAATCTATAATTCAAAAATGTATTACTGTATATTGTCAAAATGAATAAATATTACTCCATAAAATTGAATAATCTTTATTGAAAAGTAGATGCTAAAGGGCGTTCTATAGGAATACCAGCACATGTTATAAGAATGTTATATATATTGTGACAATGCAGTTACAATTACAGTTTTAGTTTTTCCTTGTCTCCAGGTTGGCAGGCATAGCCGGTTAGTTGTGGTGATGTATGGCAAGGCCACTGCAAGCATTTGGTAAACATGGTTATGTTACGTTAGTATGATTAATCTTTTTTTATTTTAAAAAAACTAATAATTATATAAAATAAAGGCAATCAAACGTAATTGCTGAGTTCAGAATAAAATATTTTCCTTTTCTTTTAAAGCAAACAATAATATTAATAACCATTCTCATTTTCTACTTAATGTAAAATGAAAAATAATAATGTATTAGGAGAAAAAAAGAAAGTTAATAAAATATTGTTTTCAAATTCAGCTTAAGAATTAATACATACAATTTTAAAAATTTTCTGAATTGTGTTTTAATTGGATGAAAAAATTATAATATATTGTGTTCATTTTGCAATATTTAATTTAATAAATGCAAAACAAACGAATATGATTAATTTTATTTCGAATTATTTGCGATTTAGAAGTCTTTATATTGTTCTTCCGAATTTCTATTTAAACATTTTAGCAGTGTACAATATCATCATTCTATTTAAAATGAACAACACAAATATGTGAGTATACTTTTTTTTAATTTTTGAGTAATATATTTAATGTATCAATTTAGTGAATCGTAATCAAATTTATTAAAAATATTTATTTTCATTCGAAGCAAAACACTTTTAAAAAGTTTTATCATAACGTAATTAAAATGTTAATATTTTTACAGAGAGAACTTATTTGTTTTTAATATTAAACTGCTTTATGTAGACGGCTTCAAAGTTTGAAATAATTATACCCACACAGCTTTCACAGAAAAAAATTATAAAAGTAATGCAGGAAAAAACAAGTGCACCTTCTCTATCCGATGTTCGATAATTAAACATCATTTTATTGCGATTCAGATAAAGACCATTTTAGAATTATCAGCATCCAGAGACCTTTTCATGTTATTTATTTAATGTTGTGTTTTAAATAGAGTGATTTTCTGAAAAATTATCAATTACAATAAAAATTAAAAATAACAATACTTGATTTTAAATTATATATGATATTTTGAGCTCTGATTTTTTACCACTGCAGCAAATTTAAAGAGCAAAAACGATGCTATATGTTTGACATCATTAATAAAAATTGTGATTTATTAATATCCAAAAGCAACTTATTTACAAAAACCAGTATAACATGGTTGGTATGAAGGTTAATACATAATATGCCCTCCAGACGATGCAATACAGGTCGTAAAATGGCTAGGCATACTGAGTATCAAATTATTGATCTGATCTTGGGGACTATTACACCACTCACACATTAAGCAATGCTTTCCGAAATTCCGGTAGACATGTGGGGGTTGATGGGCAGCAATTTATCCGTCAAGCATGTCCCACACCTGCTCTATTGGGTTCAAGTCCTTACAGGTGATATCCTACGATTGAAGGCATTCGTCTACAATGTTTGCACTGTGAGGATGGGTGTTGTCATCCAAAAACAGAAATTCTGCACCCAGTGCACCCTTAAACAAATATACATGTTGTTTTAGTATGATATCCCCATAGATATGACCTGTCATGGTTACATTCTGAACATGCAGGTTTGTTCTAGAACCCAGAATAATTCCTCCCTAAACGATCAATCCTGCACCACCGTAACGGTGTCATTCAATGATATTCTGTTGGTGGTAACGGGTACCTGGCCCTGTCCATATGAAAGTCTATGGAGAATCAGACTGAAAGCTAAACCTGGACTCATCGGAAAACATCACACAAGACCAGTGTGGCGGTGTCCACAATGCATGCTCTCTACTCCCGGCTAACCACAGACGACAGTGAGTTACGGTATGTGGAAAGCATCTGAAAGGCCTACGAGCATGTAGACTAATGTGTCCCTAGCGTGTGTTCATGGTCTGCTTTGAAACTCTAGTACCAGTAACTGAAGACAGCTGACGAGATAAGTCTGATGCTTTGCTGCGTCTGTTTCTTTTGGCAGTAATTGTCAAATACCGGTCCGGCTTCGGCGTTGTATCTCGGAGGCGACCTGTGCTGTAACGTCTACTCACATTACCATCTTGGAACCGATACTAAAGCCTGAAGATGACACCCTGGGCGATTCCAAGTACCTTGGATACTTCTAGCTGGGTACGTCCTCATTCCAGACGGCCGATAACTCTACCACGTAAAACATCACCCAAATGCTTCCTTTGCTCCAAAACCATGCGGTTTTTTTTACTGAAAAACTTTTCAGGCGCTTATGAATAATTTTACTTTATTGCAACGATTCCTTATATACCCTTCTCTTACACTCCCGCCATTGTGGCGTACTATCGGCGCCATCTGGTGGTTTCTTGTAATTTGCATATTATTCTTCAAGATGTTTATGATAACTCTACGTGAGAAACTTTTATTTTTGAGTTCAATTTCTGTGTGAATCTGAATTATGGATATGAGTCTAGTAAATTAAAGACGAATTTCAATTTTTCTACAGGTAATTTCCAGCTTCTTTAACGAATATACATGCATACACACATTCACAGACACACACATACACATACACACACATATATAGATAGATATAGTTAGGTGGATAATTTATTTTTATGTAAATTTTAAATTAAAACAATTTTAATTAAAAAATAACTTAGAATAATGAAAACATAATGGAATTAAAATAAAACGAATAAAAATTGATAAAAAACATTACATATGTTCCAGGGTTTTTGTTTTTAATATATGTAATTTTAAACTGTAATGATTTATTATGATTGTTTATATGAAGTTAAAATGCCATTATAAATAATTTTGCAAATGACGCAAATCATTTCATTTCTTTTGGGACAAAATACTGGTTACTACTATAAATATATTATATTTACAAAATTCTTTCGTGCCTAGAAAAAGTATGGAGGTAAGAGCTGCGCATGGTTCATGCTCTCACCTACAGCTTAACTATTTGTTAATTCATATCCTTTATTCGGCAATGATGAATATTTGTAATGATTCATAATTATTTAACAAAACAGGTTTCGAAAAAATTCTTTAACATAAAAAACTGACAGAATTTTTGTGGTACATTTGATTGAAAAAATATCTATATAATGTGTAAATGAAATTCATGCCTAAAATGTTATTCTATATACTTCTAACAATGTGAAACTTTTTGTTATTTATGTTTACTTTTAAAATAACTTATTAATAATGATGATCAAATATGTAAAATATAGTTAATTGTATGGATTTTTTATTGATTGGTGACAGTTTCTGCACAGTTATTAGGGAACTATACAAATTTGTGATTATCAGAAACCATTTAAAATCAAAATTTATTACAAAATTTAAAAAAAATATTGCAATAAATTTCTTTTACATGATAAATTAAAAATGTAAATTTAGAAAATTAAATTTATTTTCATGAATTTCTTTGTGATTTTAATGGATCGGAGTTAAATGATGCCAAAAAATATTCTATTCCTTAGTATATCATTGAATCACTCACAGACCACAGAATGTGAATTCTAAAGATGCTTGAATTCCAAGAACCTTTAATCGATCTATTTTCTTTCACTATTAGAGACGTGATTCTATTATTAATTTTTACTGAAAACAGAATTCCTGGTACTTAGTCTTTTGAAAACGAATAACGAAAGAGTTGAAACTGTCCTTACGCAGAAACCAAACTAAAGAATATTTGTAATAGTTAACTGAGAAAAGAGTTAATTTCTTTTGAAAAGCTGGAAGTTTGAGCTCTTGACAATTTATTTTGCTCATGAGTATAAGTTATTTCTAAATTCGTAAGAAAATTTTGTCATTTGTAGAAGTGTTCTATATCTGAATTAAATTGAAATTCGTATCCATTTTAGCCGATATTAATATCTAAAGTAGTATTTGAAAAATATTTATTCATTATGACATAAATCTATGAATTTAAAGGCAGATTATCTATCTATCTATCTATCTATCTATATATATATATATATATATATATATATATATATATATATATATATATATTATAATATATATATATATATATATATATATATATATATATATATATATATATATAATATATATATATATAGATAATCTGCCTTTAAATTCATAGATATTTATAATATATATATATATATATATATATATATATATATATATATATATATATATATATATATATATATATATATATACATATGTATGTATGTATGTACATATATATATATATATGTTTAAATATAGATATATATTTAATGGAACTGAGAGAGAGAGAGAGATTAAAATCTAATTTTAATATACATAAAATTTAGAAACCAGTTAAATGGTGTAGTATATTGAATTATCTTACTGAAATTACCAAAGTCCTTCAGAATACACAATGAGGATGAGTTTATGTAGGTAGCCAAATCCTGACTCAATATCATAGAGAATGTATAAGCTGGAACACTCACATGTTGACATGTAAGAACCACACATTCATGTATTTTCCGCTATATCCAACGTGATTAATCAGAAAAGAAAACGGGTTTCCATTCATGGGCAGTAAGATGGTAAGCACATGTATGACGCAAAGTCATTTTCTGTGATAAGTCAACAATAGTACATAACATCACCGATGGTCTACTGAATAGTTTGCATTCTTGACACCCGCTGATGTACAGCATTAAAACACGAATCTCAGTTTAATAAAATTATTGCACATTTATCGCTTAATTTTAAATATATTTCTAGTAAAACTATTGCTATATGAAATTCGGTGAATTTCTGAGTTTAACCTAACTTTACATCTATGGTTTACCAATTACAACACATATAAAATAATTTATACACTGATATGCTTCTATAACAGAAGCAAACATCATCCTAAGATTTATAAGATTTATAGACATCCATTTTCTACTGCGTTGAGCTGTTTATTGGTTTCATTTCTCTGTTATTAATATACGTTTACTTATACCAGTTTTATTGTTTACCAATGCATTAGTTTTTTTTTCTTTCATTTTAGTGCATATTTTTATTTTAATCTAATAATTATGATTAAAATTTAGTAAACTTCTTATTATAAATACTTACCAAATCTTATTAAACTTATTCTTATAAATACTTATCACATAAGTGCTCATTAAAATTTTTATCATTTTTACACAATTTATAATCTAAGAAAATAATTAAAGAATCTATAGTATATATATGTGTGTGTGTGTGTGTGTATATATATATATATATATATATATATATATATATATATATATATATATATATATATATATATATATATATATATATATATATATATATATATATATATATATATATATATATATATATATATATAGCACTATGGGATAATAAGATCTTTGTATAATATTAAAATATCTTCAGATAAATATTTGAACAATACTTGGGTAATTTTCTAACATAAAAAATAGATTACTATATTTAAATATTGAAAAGACTCCTGAAATTTAATACAATAAATTTGTATTCTTTTCTACAACTTTGAAGATATAATAACTTTCAATTGAGAGAAATTATTTCATTTAATTTATCTAATTTATTCTAAAAGCATTTAGAATTTTAAAAGTATTTTAATTTTAAAATATTCTAAATTCTTGTAAATTAACTTATGATATTTTTCGTATAGTTAAAATTTTTATATTAGAAATTTCGAAAGAAAATGGAATTCTAAAATCAAGCTTCATTGAAAATAAATAAGTAAAAATTTTGAAGCTTTCCTTGAGGGACATCCCAACTTTAGACTTCGAAATAGTTAACTTGCGAAACAGTTTTTTTTATTTAAAAGTCAGAATTTGAGCCAATTTAGAAACTTTTCATCATGGCTATATGCAAATTGCGAACTGATGAGGACATTTCAACCCTTCAAGGAATTTCATCTGCATTTGAATTTAATTGAAAAAGACTAATGATAGGACTTTAGTCTACATTTCATTTATATTCAATTTTGGGGAAAAAATTCTAAGAATAGAGCAATTTTAATTTTACGGTTGAAAGGAGATATGCTCTAAAACGGAATAACACATTTTGCTTCGTTGATAAGTAAGGAATAATTTTGCTGGTAATTTCATCCAAAATTTCATTCGAATTCTTTTAAATCTAGATCTGTGATTTCAGAAATGAAGATATTTGTTTGAATTTGAAATTATTCGTCCATTATTAACTCCAAAACAATATTCATTCTCGAAAAAATTCAAAATCGTTCAATTATTCATGAAAATTAATTCCTGGTATGTTTTTAATTAGAATAATTCTCGTGATTTATTTCAATAACCCATTATTCACATGGTAATATTTAAAAACTTGTAAGATTTGGCAACAATTTAAGAACATGAAAAAGACAATTTTTCACAGATTGGTCTCCTACAGATTTCTTTTATTAAACTAAAATTCTATATGTATGTGTTTCCCCATAAACATAAATTATACATACATCAAAACACAAATGTTATTTCTGCTGATAAATTTAAAAGATAAAAGTTATTGAACTGGAAACACAATTATGACTACAATTTCTACTATACGATATACTAAAATGTATCTTGCTAAAAGCTGAGTTCATAAAGACCTTAATATTCAGCGATAATTTACACTAAATTGAACTCTTTGTTATAATTAAAAGGAAATCTTTCAAATTAAAGACCACAATGCTCTGGCATTGAAAAGATAAAAACTGGGAAAGCAAAATTTATAATGTCAATATGTTTTAATTCATTAAAATATTAATGAATTTAATATAATCGCATGAACACTTTCACTTTTAGACATTCAGTTCAAACGTGCCACTTCTACATAACATCTTAGATGTCACTTGTACATAATGAATTTTATCGGCTTAAAAATAAACATTGTAGAAATTTACAAGAGTAAACTTATTTATATGATGGATTACACTTACGCATTCTGCTTAGATTATATTGATTCCATTTATTTTTACTCAAAATATTAAATTATAATCCATAAAGCAATTGATTTCTCATTTTACCTTATTGGCTTTCTGGTACCACAAATAAATATCAAAATTAGTTAATTACTTGAGATACAGTTTGCATCTAAATTATCAAAAAAGCTGATTTATCAGCTAATATCATAAAAATGAAGTACGCGTGAGTCGTAATTAATTTATAATACCCATAATGTGACACAGTAAATAAAAAGGAAAATTCTAAAATAATATCTTATCATTAAATGCTACTTAACTTTATTTATTGTGTTGCATTCTTTCTTTTTGTCTTTTATAAGTATGTAACACCCAACCGAGTGAAAGAAATATTGAATTAACGAAGTAACTTTTTAATAAAATAATTGTGTTTGCAATTTAATTAAATTGATAGCAATATGTTTTTACAAATGAAAATACTTTTTTGTGTATATTTAATTGCAAAAGTACCTTTATAATCATTAAGTGAAAATTACAATAAAACTTAATGTTATAAGTGTTATTAAAAAAAGCTGAAATAAAAAAGAAAAAGAAAAATTTAACCTGATTTATAAATGTAGTATTACATATTTTATATATCTAATAATGCAAAATTTTTGTGCGTTAAAATTTTTGATGATTTATTTTACATCAGCTACCAGAATGAGCTTATTTTTAATGAAATACTTTTATTTTATTCAAATGTTATATGAATGGAAGAAAATTGTGTTAATAAAACCAGCAACACTCTCAAAGTTCCATATAAATCCCTGTCACTGGATAAAAACTGTGAATGAAAAATAATGATGTGAAATTTTATTGTTACTTCTATAATATGGTGAAATCCGAAAAGATGTTTATATATCCGTAATTCGAAAAAAAACTAATTATTTTTTGTGTATGTGTGGCTGGAGAATTCCACTTAATAATTCTCTTAACGTTTTAGAGACGCTCTACCATTCGGAATGCAAATATTAAATGAAATTTAAAGAGCAGATATCATTTTACATTCTACGATCAAATAGCACTTTGATGTATGAGGTATGTTACAGAGTTAATGTGAAAGCTAAAATTAATCAATCTGATTAAATCTGGACATTAAAATGTTATGTCATACATGAATGACTTACATACATACCTCTTGAATAAATTTACTTCATCTCATACGATTAAAATAACACATCCGCCTTATAAAAGTCTATCTTTGCTTAAATCAAAAGTGTATTAGTATTTACTAAGCTCTGTTTTATGTTTCTTTGTGCAGAATTATCAGTCTAAGGAAATCTTTAATCCTGTATCAAGTTAAATTTTTTTATTTCCTACTCTGAACATTTCAGCTATTTTTGTATCATTTTGTCTTAAAATTAAACAGAAATATCAAATTTTTAAATGTCACAATATTCTATTTAATCTTTATCATACATCTATAATATTTTATGTATTATATTATGTCCATATTGCCACATTAAATATCTTTTTATACATTTGATGTCTTTAAAAATGCTATTGGCTGTTCTATGTGTTGAAACGAGAAACTTATGAACTTTTACGTAAAACAAAATGTAATAATCATAAACGTAATGCTTTGATTAGCATATTAATAGTTACTATTGATCACAAAACTATACGACTAAATATTTTTGACACAAAACTGGAAAATATAATTGCTTAAAAATTTCGATTTAATTATATACCATATTTCCATATTTGATATTATTAAAAATTCTATGGTGTGCCTTATGAAATATATATGGTGTTAATTAAAAATCTGCGTTTAAGTTTAATTCATAAACAAATTATTTCTCTTTAGTACAGTAATGTCTTGAAGTATTTAAACTTTATACAATACTTTAATTTTAGTAATTTATCAAATATTTATGTTTTCTTGTTTGCTACTGTTTTGGCATATTAAGTGGATTTGATATTATCAAGTAAATTATTAATTTTCTGATATTTAAAATTCATTTTGAACATCTCTTACATTACTTTTTATTTAAATTAATTTAATTATCAAAAGGAGTTGTTATACAAAGCATTAAATTCACCAAATGAAGATCAATATAACCATACATATCAGTAGAAAAATATAAAAACAAAGTAACCTTTAAAAATTAAAATATACATTTCTTAAATATTATAATCTAATATACATAAATCTCAGTTATTAGATTCAATGATATAATTATAACTTCATTTAAAAAAACTTAGTTAAAAATATAAAAAAACATTTGTTTCTTCTAATCTAAAAAAATTTGAATTTTATGCTTTTACATATCATCATGGTAAGTATTGAAATTCAAGAAACTCAATGAAAACAATGAACGATAAAAGCTAATAAAATTGCTTATAAGTATAGTAAAAATATATTTTGCTAAATGTTAAGGAAATATTAACTTGAATTCAGTTCAATCGAAATCTTAGCATCTCTTTTATTGAATACTATACGAGATATGTATAAAGAAATCAAAATATTTTTTGTAGAATGGCAAAATTAAATATACATACATTTCTGAGGCTTGGTATATATATATATATATGTATGTATATATATATATATATATATATATATATATATATATATATATATATATATATATATATATATATATATATATATATATATATATATATATATATATATATATATATATATATATATATATATATATATATATATATATATATATATATATATATATATGAATATAAACAACAATTCTTAATTATTTTTTACAGAATTGTTTCTATATTTGAAAGATAATTTTTTATTTTTATATTAATTCGATGTTTATTAAAGTTTGGAAATTGCAGTCATTAAGAAAACTTCTCTCATAAATAATTTGCAATAAATCTTTCTAAATCTTAGATAAAAAATATTTATATGAAAAACTATAAATATAGTTAACTAGAAAGATGTAAAGAAAGTTAGTGCCAAGAAAACTTTTTTTTATTTCATGAATCAAAAGAAATGACATTATCCTGAAAGATGGATTGTGTTTGATATTTTTTTCCTTGTGTCTTCCTTAAGATTTCTTGTCTTCGTTAACGAAAAGCTTAGTTGTTAAGCATTTGAGCTGGCTGAGTGAAGTTGATTCAATAAGAAAAATTAAATTCTGTATATATTGAAAAGAAAATTTTATTTAAAAAAAACCTATTAATTTCATTTCTTTAGTTGCTTTATTTAATTTTTAGTATATTTAAAATAATTATGATTGTGTCGCATATACTTTATTCATTTTGCTAAAATCTTAAATTTTAAAATTTTTTTTAATTTTATATATCTTATAAATTAGTTATGGAAAAATAATAACTTCACTGCACAAAAATAAATAAGAAAGTTAATAAATATATAAATGTATGTCATTGAATAACTTACTTTCTATTATTTAAATTTTATGCCTATTTCTTTAAAATTTAATACATTTTTGGAAAAGAAACGAGTTTAAAAATATGAGAATTTTTAATAATCTGTATGAAATACAATGACAATTACTATATATCTATTTCAGCTACACGTATTTTGCTAATAACAAATAAAAGTATTTGTAATTTTATGAATGATTTTTTAATATCATCAATTTAATAACAATGATTGATCTTCAAAATTATTTGTTTAAATTAAATGAGATTATATGAAATATAGAGTAAGCTTAAAATATATATAACTATTAATTGTATATGCAATGCTGCAAATTAAATAGAGCAAGAAAACAGTTTGCTCAAATTTCACAGAAGTAATTAAAATATATATATAAGGAATATTCTCTGAATTTTTTTAATATACCAAATTTAAGTAATCTAAGCAAATATTAAATTTATAGAAGTAATACACTAAAACCAATAAATACCTATAGAAAATTTTAAAACTTCCACTGATGAAAATATTCAATTTATGTGTGTAAAAGCTTTGAGCAAAGGTTTACTTTTCTAATATTATACATAGGGAGAGGTGTGTTGTGGTTGATTGATTGAGTGTGGGTGTAATTACGAGAATTTTCTGTATCATATGTATATGTGTGTGTGTGTGTGTGTGTGTGTGTGTGTGTGTGTGTGTGTGTGTGTGTGTGTGTGTGTGTGTGTGTGTGTGTGTGTGTGTGTGTGTGTGTGTATATACTGTGTCTTAGAAAATAACTATTACTCCCATTTTTATTATTATTACTGTACATCATGATTGGAGATTAAGGGGACCACAATAGACTCCTTTGCACTGCCTAAATATTTTGAGGTGATTGCAAATGGCTATTTTTACTGTCCGCTTACCTGAAAGTATATACTTTTATAACCTCAGAGCATCATTAAATGTGACCGCGAAACAAATAAAAGACACAAAAGTAATTCGTAACCCAAATAATTTTGTCCAACAAATTATTCTTGATATATTATTACAAACTAAAATTTATACTTCTAAGTATGACAGTATGACTTCCAGTTATAATTCTTTTAGCTATTATAACTTTACAAATTATAATTACTATTACTGCATAAGTTAAAGTTCATATAATATACAGTGACCTCAATTTGCTGATATCTTGATGACATGAATTGTGAATAGATTCAGTGAAATTAATAAAAGCCATAATGATTAAGACTAGTGATTTATATTAATTACATGAAAAACCAATACTTGCTTGTGAAATTTTTAAGAAACACAAATACTACATTGTAGACATTTAAACTTATTTTTATACCAGTTTAATAGCCCTGTAAATCTCTATATCTCTATACAATTTATCAATATATATTTTCTTGATATTTTAAGGAAACATTTTATGAATTTAACAGATTATATTTACAATTATGCCATTCAACAAATAATTGAATGTTAAATTAAACTTACATTACATCATATACAACAGAATTTATTTATAGTATATCAAAATAAAGTATATTTTTTCATTTTTCCGATAATTCTCAGCTGTGAAAAATTACAAAGTAATCCAAATGCAAAAGATAAAGAAAATCATGGAAAATGAAGTAAATATTATTGAAAATTAAAAAAGGAGCTTTTTTTATAAAAGGCATTTATGGGGAAAAAAGCAATTCATATTATAACCCAGAAGAAAGTCAATAAACTTCTTATGGTTAATACATTTTCTCAGTATCACAGCAATTCCTCGAACACTTGATATCCTATAAATATTTCCCTGCTGAGTTTTCGAAATATAACATGACTGATGTTTGGTCAATCAATCTTCTAATCTTGATAAATTGCGATCCGTATTTGACTTGTTTTGGCTCCTTCAGATTCTACATATTATTAAAAAAATAATTTTCTGTATTTTCATATTTTATTACATTAGCAATTAAATGAGAATATCTCACATAATTTAAGAAATATCTTTTTTTATGTTTATTAATATTTAAAAGTATTTTTTTTTAAATTATGTTATATGTATAGATGGATAGATAGATATAGATATATATATATATAGATATAATTATAATTATAGATTTATCAGAGAGAGAAAAACCATATATACTATGAGATAAAATAGTATTGTATTAAATAAAGCAGTGAAATTACATTTTTAACACTAATTCAAGAATCAAAAATAATTTTTATGTTTTGAATTTACTTTTATTATTATATTCTAATTATAAATTTAATAATTCTTTTGAAACACTGAAATTAAATTTTACTAAGCACTTACAATCTTAAAGTACCCTTTTCTGTTTGAAATTCTCAATTAGGAATAAATAATCTAACTATATTTTGATTATAATGATCTAAAATTATTTTTTATTCTTTTTTTATTCTAGGTAATGAAATTTCCTTTTTAAATTGTGAAGTATTAACCTAGAAATAAATTTAAATCAGCTTAACTTATAATAATTTTCCTTACAACTTTAGATTTAACATTAAGGGAAGTAAAAATAAACATTTCTTTAATTTTTATTCAATTTTCTTTTAAAAATAATATTATAGTAGTTAATTATTAAATGACTTATATATTTATACATACAAATATAAAAAATATACTAGCAATTTAAATATCTCTATGTATGTAGTATATCATATATATATATGGATATATATATATAACATAGATCAGATTAAGATTAGATAGATTAGACTAGATTAGATAGATAGATAGCATATCATCTAAGATACTAATTGATTATAATAATGCATCGCATGTATCTAATGCATCTAAAATTAATTTTTATTACATAAATTGCGATAATATTTTATAATTACCCAAACATTCAATTACTTCACGTTTTTTAAAGACATAAAAACTGCTTCTATATAAATCCACACAATTGCTTAAATAACTTACATGAACATATAATAAATGTAAATATCTTTAACAAATAATAAATGTAACGAATTATATTTTCTATGTAAACATTTTGGAAGTATAAACAAAGCGAGTCACAATTCAAGTTATATTAAATTGAATTTCAGAATAAGAAATTGCACATATAATTGTTATATGATCCCAATTAAAAACGACTCTAAATAAAATTTATAAATTGGTAATACGGACAAATGAATGTATACTAATTATATAAAAGCATGAATTTTTATAATTCATGATGCTTTTAGTAGTATTCTAATAAGAATTGGTAAAATATAATAAAAATTACAATAATCCAAAATTTTAAATTTTAAAATAATGTCTTATACAACCAAAATATTGTTTGGTATAAAAACTGTATTACAGCAAATTGAATTAAAATGAAATGCAAATTTTAAATACATTTGCTTGCATGCAATTGAATATTAAAAGTAACAGAGATAATATCGTATGATTATACAAGACGTCTTAAGTAAACCTTTCTGAATTTTAAGAAAACAATGAGGAACTGAGGGAAATTGGTGTGTGGGTGAGAATATCACATCTGTGTAAATCTTTTAGATGCATTAGATACATGAATGTATTATATATATATATATATATATATATATATATATATATATATATATATATATATATATATATATATATATATATATATATATATATATATATATGAGATATGAATGGAGATACACTCACGTATTAAAAATTAATATTTATTTTACAGGACAGCTATTATTTTTTTTTGCAAACATTCAAGTAAACAAGTGTCAAGAAGAGACATAAGTTACTTTAAAAGATTTACTAAGACTGGAAAAGAAAGCTGAAACTGTCAAGAATGTTTTTTTAATTTTGTTTTAAATATTAAGACGTCTAAATTCGAGGATCTTTACGTACAAAATGTTTTTAAGAAAATTATTTATTATCTATTTTCCGTGGAAACACATAATTTGCACTTACAGAGCATATTTATTAGCATTTAATTTTGTCAATTGATATAACACACATAACTCTTTGAAACGCTTATATATTTTAAGTAAATAAGTGAAGAAATTTCAGATTTTTGAAGTTTAATAATTCATATTTAATAATTTGATATTAGTGCGAGCCATATCAATAAGATTCTGTAATATAAGTGAATAAAGCTGATTTTTTTCGTTGTTTACTTTAAGTAACTCTAAAATATTTTTTGCATTTCTTGTAAAATATTTTAATCACATCAATTATTTTAACATAAATTTTTATTATATTTCAAGAAATGAAATTTTTATGTTATGTTTGAATTTTTCATAAACATGTAAAAATAAACTTCAGTAAATGTTGTATAAATGTAATATTCATTTGATAAAAAGGATTCTAAAATTTTAATCATATACTTCAACTCATAACGTAACTCCTCTTAAACATTGAAATCTTCCCTCACTTGATTCTAATACACCAATAATTGCACAAAAGTGTTTTAATTAATAAAAAAACTGAAATTTTTTAAGCATACAAGAAAAAATATTTTAGCAAATGAGTCATAATTTATCTAAATTTTATATATTATCATTTTTTTATTCAATATTTTTCAAAAATAATGGCTGCTTTTTTTACTAAATTTTAATTTTTATGTCAAATAGATTTAAATTTATTTACAATTACCTTTAAAATTTATGTTTGGAACTATACGATTTGATTGTAAAAGCAATTGAGATATATATAGTGAATAAAGACTCATGTGCACGGCAAAACAAACTAATTATAATGTTGCGAGATGACTTTGGTGCAAACTATTAAGCACTTTCATGGATTTCAGACATAATAGATCTTTTAGGGTTGAATTCGACCATTCCATTTTTAAACATTTAAAGCTTTAACTCTGTATTAAGTCCAACACTTTTTGCTTTATTTCTGGCTGATGTACAGAGAGTCACATCTAGGGAAAATCTCATCGGCACTTTTTACATGATGATATTGTCCTATGGAGTTCAGGTACCGATATTGACTCCGTGGAATTGACTCTTAACCACTCTCTTTCTTGCGTAGTTGTCCTTAAGCTATCTTTTAGCGCATTCATTAGTGGCTTCCTTTTTTACTATTAATAGACATCGATAACAACTTTTCTTTATTAATGGTCTTCCCCTGCTTTATGAGAAACATTCCAGGTATCTTGGTTTTATTGTTGACTTAGAGCTCAATTGTAGATTGGGATTTCTAGAAAATTTAATGGAGAGGGACAGAAAGTAATTCAATATTATGAAGTATTTTTCAGGAAGTGGTTGAGGTGCTGATGTTGCCACTCTCAGCAATACTTCGATCTCTTTGATCAGACTGATCTTAGAATATAGATATCAGATATTTTCATGTACTACTACACGAATCTTGAGCGGTTGGAAATAGTTCAACAGAGTCCTGGCAGCTATTATTATGGTCCTGCGAAACAGTTTACCCTATAAGAGAGAGTTCTTTTTCAAACTGACCTTCAGCCTACAATATATGCATAACGAACTACTTTTAAGGAAGTATTTCATTAAGCTTATTAGAGAGTTACATGAACACTCCACAGGTTTGCAAATTGCCCTACATCCTGACAAAATAATCAAAAATTAAGAAGAGATATATTTTTTGCGTGATCTATCTACGAGTTGTTTGGCCGTCACAGTTGAATCTCATTCCATTAGCCCCTTTCTCGAACCAACTTGTGGCTTTGCTTGTGTATTCTTCCACCACCAACTTTGGTCTCAGGTAAATACAAATACTCACATCTCACATTACTTTTGACAGTTGGGCTTTGAAGATTAAGGCAAAATTCCTGATGATGACTTAATTACTTTTACTTACGTCAATAAGGATGGGCATCATCGTGTTGGTAGTGTTGGGTTCATCTAAAATCCTTAGGATCTGGAAGAGGAAATTTCTTTTAAAATTTTGATCATTGCTCAGTTTTTCGATATGTGCTGCTGTTTATTAATGCGGATTTGCTAGTCATCTGGAATGATGCCTTTTTTGTTATCTGAATGGTCATTTACAGTTGCAGTACTATCCATGAATTTATAAAAGTGATCACTTTTTGGTGATATGGTCTCCCGACCGTATCTACTCGGTCTCCATCCTTCATATACTCGTTCAACTTTCTCCAACTCACTGTATACATTTGGAATGGTTTCCTACTCATGTCTATACTGGTGAAAATTAGAGGGCTTATACCTTAGTTAAATAGACACTAGACCTTTAACTGATATTACCATCACCTACACTGAGTTCCATTCTGTTTGGTAAATAAGCTTTCTATCTATCTAAAGCATTCTAACTACTCATGATTGGTACTATGGTAGTAATCCCGATGGTTTCATTGCTTTCAAAAGTTCTAGAGCTGACCAGACTACATAGTCTAGGTTTGCTAATGGCCATCTTTTTGGCCTTAAATTTGATGACAAATGTAAGCTCTATCCTAACTGTTGTAAATGCGGTGTCGATTAATCTAGGCCTAATGCTTTATTTTGGGTCTAGAATTTATTACGGAGGAATTACTTACCAATATCCTGCTGTTTCTTGACTTTGTATGGTTTGAGGAATTCGTGGATCTGATGTAGGAATAATATACCAGAAACAAAACATGAATGGATGCTAGTATTTATTTAATTTTTTATATTTAATATGATCTATCTGGCTTTAGCTTAAATTTAAAGTTTATTTGAATAAATAATTTTAATTAATACAATGACATTTAAATCTTGTAAGCGAAATTAAACATTGGTATTAATAATAGAGAATATATTTTTAAGCATTATACTTTTCAAATAATATAAGATTTTAATTTTACATCTAAATAAATTGCTTAAATGCAGTGGCGATAATATATGAAGCTTGAAATAATGTATTCTTTATGGCTGCTTTGTAAGAATTACATTATTATATTAACTGTATGTTGTTTTTATTATAAAAATATACATAATGGTATTATGATGTGTTTTCAAGAAGTTGTATGTCTTGATTTTCTATGAAAAGAATCAAATAACACACCTCACACATTTTTGAATAGGCCAAATATTAAATGCAATCTAGTCGAAGGGTCTGTAACGGCAGCCCTCTAGCTTTATATGTCTAAATCATGACAGTGTACATGATTTCAGAGCACACTTCCTGAAATAATGTGATAAAATAAACTTGACAAAGCAAAGCATCAGAAGAAAGGAAATACTAAATGAGAAAGAGCAATAAGTGAAAAAATGTGCTGTAAATTCTAAAAAAGATGCAACGCAGCCAAAAAGGCCATAGAGATAAATTTACATACAGTTCTTTCCAGTGCCATCGGTTGCAGTAAAGAAACAAGTTCACAATCTTCAGACAGCATTTATGGCTCTTGAATAATTCATTGAAATCTTGTGACATATTTATACCAAAAGTCATCAACTGCGGTGAACAAACGACAAAATCTAGCCGATTGATAAAGGAATAAATTTGAAAAGTAGAAATAAGGAAAAAAGTGAAAGTCAGTGAAAGTGTAAAACATCTAGTGAAACAAATTTCCCACTTTCCCTCTCATCAGGACGGGTGCGTATTTGGAAAATATTCTTACAAGCTTAAAGTAGCGATCGTCTCCTTCCAATTGTTAATCATGTATGGAATCCATTGTAATTTGGACTTTTATGCCTTATTTTCTAATGACCTAATATTAATCTACATAGCTGAAGCGATATTAAAGGAAATTTATGTGATAATGTCCACCCTATAATGCAAACCTTTCTCCAAGAAATAGAATATTTCAACACCTTTTTCCGTATGTTCATTTAATGGCATCACATTATCTTGCATAGTATTCAAAGCACATAATGCTTCATTTATTGTCAAATTTATAGCAGTCAATGCGGATTCAATATACTCCACTGGCATCTCTCCCTAATTTTCACAATATACCCAAGAAAGATTGATTAATATTTCTCTTAACAAATTTCTAACATAATTATGATTTGCAAATGTTTGCTTCATTATATATTAGAGAAGAAATCCTGATAAATCTAGAATAGCTCTATTATTTTGATAATTATCGGAGTAAAATTTCAACATAGTTATCTCAGATCACAAGAAATCAGTCAGTATAGCTTCCTTTTGTCAAAATTAGGCACACAAAATAAAAAAATCAATCATACAGATTATTGAAATAGCAAAGAATTCAATCGATATTAATTTTAAGGTATCACTGCTAAAATACCCTCAATAAAAACAATTCAAAGAAGGTTGAATAAATCTTCTTTATAAGAATATTTAACCTTTGAAACATTGAAAGGAAATAAACTATTGAATTAAATTGAACTTTAGTTTTTTGATATAACTTTAAATTGAATGATTACAACATGTGTCAAAGTCATCAGTTAATTAATTGATCTACAGTTCTGGGCTCTTTTATTGCACACTAAAGATAATTAATAAAAACCATCTAGTTTTTTTAATGTGAATATTGAACTAAAATATTTTCCGTGTTTAACGAGAAATTTAAATCCTTGAATATTGAGAACTGAAAATTCCAATATAGATATTCATCTACCAACTAAATTCTAAATTTTAAAAATTTATCAAAAACACTCTGACTGAGTGTTATTACAAGGTCTCTTTATCTGATAATTTTGTAAAAAAATCGATTATAATAAGCAATAAATCTGCATACTTCTCATTTCAACACATGAGAAAAGTAACATACATTTCTTTGAAAATGAACAAAACTATAAAAGATTGTACATGTTTTTGTAAAAAATATAATTCTGTTAATATACTAGTTCAGCAGAAATTAAGTTAGTGTTATCACAACTGGTGATGAAAATCGTCATGAGTGACTGATTTTAAAAAATCAAAATCCTTAATTTGTATTATGACTGCATTTTATTTTAATGAATAGTATTAAAAATAAACTGTAAGAAGAAAATTTATTTGCATTCTTTAATGTGTCTATCTTGCTGAAGCACTTTGTGCTATATAATGACTTGTCAAAAAATTCTTAAGATTGACTTTTATTTGAAGCTGTATACCCTCAGACTCTTCGTAAATTAGTTATTTGACTGTTCTTTTCGGAGGTTATCATCATTAGTGATCTTCAACTTCAAGAAAATTTGAACAATGAAATATGTCCTTCCAATCATTCTTCTTGTAATAAACTTTTAGGGATTGATACTTTAAAATTTTTCTAATCTTTACCCATCATGCCATATGAATCTGCTCACTATCTTCGAAAAACTATTTTCTCAGACTAGAAAAACAATGCAATTGACTAATAATGACTTTCAGTTGTTAGAATGTCAGCAATATGGCATTCGGTATTGTATAGATCTAACAATAGTATAAACACTCTTCCTGATTTTCAAATTTCAAAATATATATGTATATAACTCTTTAATTTATTTCTTAACTTGAATTCAAAATGTTAAAGGTAATTTAAATAAACAAAAACCTGTGATAAGCATTTGACCAGTATTTTTTATTTACATTTCTTCTGACTTCTCAATAATAATCAATATTATGAAGAAATTCAATACCTCTTGATTTCCTCTTGTTGTAATAAAACAAAGTTTAACACTTATAGCATTTAGAACTGAAGAATAATGAAATACCTTAAAATATGTGTGCTTTCAAAACTTTAAAGTAATTTAAAGGTGTTTAATTTAGGATGAAAGCTTACTTTAGAAAGAAAGCAAAGGATTACATGTAACAATATCCATATAGTGATTTCTTGAAAGTAATCTCACTATTATAAACACAATTTTATACAACATTTACTGGTTTACATTTTATTGTTTCTTGTAGAGAATAAAAATGGTTTTCCTTTTATCTAATGCCTTGATTTTTCTGTTACCTAGATATTTCGCTAGAGGAAAATTCAAATCAGTCTCTTGGAATTCCATACCTGAATCTCCTTAACCAATACCCAGAATTTCTAGTATTCTGGTTTTTCGTTCAATATTTTATGAATGCTTGCATATGAATATTTTACTAGATTCCTTCATGTGGAAATTTTGATTGTTTAGAAATATTTTAAAAATTGCGACCCTAGACACAATAATTCTCATATCATTTTTAAAAAAAATTATAATTTTCATTTGTAATTGTGATTGTAAAAAAAACTGCGATCAAAAATAATCTTGAAATTCTCGGTGGCAATGGGATTTTATTGAATTATATGTTAATAGTATGCTTAAAAATATTTAATAGTGTAGAAAAGTGAAATAATCTTGAAAAAACCAGAGGTAATACTGTTCCACGCTTACTGTCACAAAGGAATTCTCTGTTATCCATCACCACTCCAGTATTTATATTAAATTATTTGCGTCTTTTCGAATTCCTGGCTCTATTTGAAATATGTCTTTATTAGAAACAAATCACTTTCAAGTACATATCTGATATACTCAGATACTTCTGCAAATAAATTAAATTTATTCGAATCGTTTTGTCAAGTTATGAAAGTTTAGTCACGTAAAATTTAAAATCTTTAAGCATTTTTACATTATTCTGAGAAAATAAATTACAATTTTAAGTAGAAAGTTATGTAATAAATAATAGTGAGGAATTTATTGATTGTTAAGCTATTAGTTAAAATTTCCATTTTCTGTCAGGTTTGCTTCAAAAACAATTCTCATCAATAGAACTAATCATTACAGTGTTTTATTTGGTGACAAGTTGCTTTTGGATACAAATATCTTATATACTTATCTTTATACTTAATATATAAAGATGAATCTCATACAAATTAACATGTAAAATTCCGACAAATGTAAATCTGTCATTTGACTTTAAATAGAGATTAAAAATTGTATTAATAACAATTTATTGAGCTTGAACAGTGTATTTAGTGTTTGAGTAGATTTTAATCGATTAAAATTATTCATTTAATATTTTATATTTAATGTTTCAAGAATAAAGATGTAAAAAAGGTATTTAAATTCGTTGAATATTTTAATTAATTTTATATAAATATTTACAATAGTCATTGTCATTTTCAATGAATTTACTGATTTGCGTGATTAAATAAATTACGTAGTTAATGTGAATCAAATAAATGTCAAATAATATACATTTTTTAGATTCGTTTGAGCCTTATTATTATGATGTAAGTTTGCTAACGATATTTTTGAATAGTTTTTAATACATTATATTTCAATACATTTCCTTTAAATTTGTTATTAAGTTAAATATAGATTCATCTTGCATCATTTGATATTTTCCATGCGACTGTTGTTTTTGAATTGTCATTTTCAAATTGTATATTTCGAAAATCATAAGATATAATTTAGATGTATTATGTTTCATACTTCGTTTTCTATATCAATAAAATGAATCAAATATTATTTTCAGTTTAATTATTGAATTTTATATGAGAAAAGACTCGAATATTAGCAACAAAATTCATCTTTTAAATTTTTTATATTTCTATTTATGCAAAATATTTTAAATATTGATACAAATCAGTTATTTTTTAATATTTTGTTTAAGTATAAATATATTTTTCATTTCCCTGTACATATATTAATAACCTTTTCTGTTATTTTTCTCGTATTTGTTATACAAAATAAATAATATTAAGTGTTTTAAAGTTCTTACTTTTATTTTATTAAACTTCTATTTGTTTTCAAATCAAACAAATGTATTATGTAAATTAGGTAATGGTATGTGCTAATTTGGTCAAACTGTACTCATAATGTTAGCATAAAACAAAAAGCATAAATTTATTAGCGTAAACTTGTCTTATTCTTTTTCATTCTCCAACTTCAGTGCACTTTTCCCAATGTATATACCTAACAACCAAAATTAATTAAATTACATCATAAAAGTTTTGATCAATAAATTCTTTAATATAATCTTCATATGGCTGATGATTCTTTGTCTATCGTATTACTTTCGGATTTTCAAGAAATCACTAGTCATAATAAAATAATAACCCACGGCAATATCGACATAATAAAATATGAAATAACACTTAGAAGTACCACAATAAATGTCTTACAAATATGATATAAAGCTATGATTTTGTGTTTTACGAGTGTTAAGTACATTTATTCTGTGATTATATGAAGCACGACATTCCTTATATCACGATAAAGCATATATATGTTAGGGGAATATTATTTGATCTACAGCTACTTGTTACTTGTTGATACTCTAAATAATCTAATTTTTCTCTGCTTATCTTCCTTTGTTTTAAACCTATTTCCAATGCTTTATTTTTACCTTTGTTATTACTTTTAATTAGTTAATTTATTTATGTGTAAGCATTTCAATCATTTCAATAAATCAATTTTATAAAATAATATACATACACAACCCCAACAGCCCCAGCCCCATATGTATTTATATATATTATATATATATACATACATATATATATATGTATATATATATATATATATATATATATATATATATATATATATATATATATATATATATATATATATATATATATATATATATATATATATATATATATATTATGTGCAGACATTCATATATATCCTTTGAAATGCGTGTGTGGGAGAGAAAAAAATAATATAGAAGATAAAATAAAATTATTTATTATATTTAATTATATTTAATCTTTTAAAACTATCACGTAAATATTCATTTAATTAAATTGTTTCCTGTATATTGTAGTCATATAGAACAAAATCCTATTTATGTATCTTCATAATCCAATTAAATGTCCTATTTTGGTTAGTTATTTACATTTTAATGAAAATAAAACGCTTTTCTCTGTATAAGAACACTGATAAAAGTAAAAAATATAAATAAAAATAGTTAAATATTATGTTAACTGAAATTGCAAAATTCGTGAAAATTACAATTTTTTTAATGTGTTAAAGAAATTTACAATTTTTTAATATTCAAAAATTACTTTTAGTGAAAAGCGTTTTAATTTAAGAACAGAAACATTTATATATCAAAAGTTTTAAAATTAGTTTATAAGCATTTTAAAAACATATTATTAATTAATGTTTCATTTACGTTATCATGACAATTCATTTTTGACTTGAACGATAACATTTTCAAGAATTAAAGGCCACTGACTGATAGGATGACCACCCACTAGATTGATGGATCAAATACAGAAAGACTTTAAACTGATAAATTCAATTTATTGGAAGGTGTTATATTACGGAATACCTTGTATTTATAAGTCTCTGTTACAACATATATATTTTTTGTTGTATGGGTGCAATAATTTTTTTTTGAGTTCAATTTCTTTTTCTCAGGAACTTTGTCTAATATTTATGCACAGTTTGCACAAAAAGCAAGAAAGTGGTTTTGCATATTTATATAAGCTTTCAATTTTCAGGAATTCTAATACTTAATATCAAAACAAGCTGGTCAAGAACTTCAATTATCATGCTAAGCGGAATGAAAGTACCTAGATATTCAACTGTTGTACTTGGTATACAACAATAGATTTATCTTCAGAAGTTGTATTCAAAACCATAAATATGTGTTATATTTACTTTTACGAGCTATTTTTCTTATGGTAATAAAGTTAAATGTTTGACAAAAGTGATTAATTCAATAAAAATGTAACACTGTTGTAAAAAATGTAAATTTGCATACCGTAGTGAACAGTTTAAATATAAAAAATGCAGTAAGAATTCTATTCAATATTTGCGTAGATTATGCGTTTTGTTTACTAAATGAATTTGCAAGGGCTATTTGAAATATTTGTGATTTATAACGAATCCAAAAAATAATCCTTCCAAAAAATAATCCAATCCTTCCGCAATTGATGAAACTACAGAATTATAATCCAAACGCTATGTATCGTTTAATAGCCATCATTCAATTCTTTCCTCGGAGTCAGATAGAACCTCTGATTAAAAAATATCTGATTGTTGCTAACATTTCTTTTCGTCGCAAAATAAGATAGTAAAAGTCTGAAGCTATTCTAAGGCTTTAAAGCGAATGCTGCTTATGATCTCTCTAAAGTATTGTCTGTAAAAATAGACAAATAGCGGTATTATTATACTTCAGGGAAGAAAATTCGAAGACCAACTCTCAAGAATCTCGACATGTGTGCTCTGACCTAGAGAGGTTGATAACCTAACATTTTCAAAACAGTTAAAAGTCCACGGTGCTTTGTTTTTCTTAATACTTTCCAGGTAGTAGACAAAATCCACACAAACATAAGGGAAGAAATCTGAAAGCTCTCATGGTCTAGTGTTAGGATCATGTTGAAATTCAATTTTGTTATCAAATTTCGTGACAATTCTGTCACACCAGATGTATTACGTGATGGAGCTATACCTGATAACCTAAGGTACAGACCAGGTGTTCCATTGCGTATGTCTATGTCTATGTTAGGATCATGTTATTTTGGAGTAGGAAGCAAAGGGCATGATTCCTGTAAACCATCGAGTAAGGATGTATATTTGTTGATTTTCCTCTTTTTTGTTGTTTTTTGTTGTCACATTTGTTGATTTTTCTATACTGTTGCATGCTTGTCTAATAGAATGCTTGAACTATATTTGGTTTCTTGTTACATGAGAATCCGTTTTACAATCTTCAAAAAGTAAGAATATGTGAGGTTATGCAAAAAGTAAGAATATGTAAAAAGTAAGAAAAGTTATAATCTTCAAAAAGTCTTCGTGTAAAGGAATAATGTGAGGACGATATTAAAATACTTTGCAGTACACTATGTCATTTAAACTGCTTATTACGTGATATCAAAGCACTCTGCTAAAGACACATATACAAGAGGAAACTGTGCAACATGAATTTGCCTCTACTCGATAGTGTTAAGGATGAAAATTGGTATTTTTTATTCTGAAGAGCAAGTGCCAATCATAAGTCATCGATAAGCCTTGATAAATATTTGATATTGCATAGATAATAGCATAACGTTTAAAGGTTATCTTAGGACATTTCAAAATTTAACACATATTATTCTGAAAGGGACTTGTAATTGATTGTTAGCCTTATTAACGTGTCATAAGTAGAGAAGCGTAGTAAATTCCTAAATACTTATCCAGTGTGTACACGCAGCTGAAAAAAGTATTTCATTCATCTTTAATTGTTCAATAATGACAGGGATCTAACTCGGAACATTTCATCATCTAGAATAAATACCTATTACTAAGCCAAATGAAACATTATTGAATATATTTATAAGATATAGCATTTATTTTTCTGGTTGAATGATTCTAGTTTTATTTCTAAAAAACTCACAACGGGTAAAATATTTCATCTTAAAGAAAAATAAATAAAGCATATTAGTTTGTTTAAAATTCTAAGGTACATCGAAAGAAAATTTAGCTCTTCAAGACTGTTTAAATTTGAAGATCTGAGATCTGCTCTCAATATCCAATCTCATTATCCATATCCATTTGAATCATATATTTTGACGTACAAAGTAATATGTTTACATTTTCCTTCATTCGTTTTTAGGTATATTCCCCTTATATTGCGCAGCCTTTCATTTAAGAAATTTCTTTTACGAAATTTTAAACATACAAGTGCATTATGCATATAGTATGGAAAAATCTATGTCATTAATTTAATTAGATAAACTTAATTTTTTAATATTTAATAATTTGTCTTTTGGATGAAAATACACAACACATTCATTATTCTCTTATTTACATACGTACAACGAAAAACATTTCCCAAATTTCTTTCTATAAAATCAATAAAAAATGGAATCTTGGCAAATGGAAGATACATTAAAAAATAAGCATAAAATTTTCAATAAAGATTAATTTGACTTGTATGAAAACTATCTTAGACATTTTGTCACATCAATTGTAAGAATCATAAAACAGAAAAATACCATTCAGTTAATAAATATTGCTAAAATAATTAAATTTAATGAAGGAAATATATGCACTTTATATGTTTTCTTACACATTTAAGATACAGACATTCTGGTTTTCCAGCATAATTCATAATTCCTCTAGCATTGACGTGTTAATTGTGATTAGGTGTAAGGTGTAATTTCTAAAACCTGCATATCCTGAAGCAGATTCTGTACTTAAATTTATGTAGTTGAATTCACAGCATTTGAATTTATGTAGTTTCGTACGCTGCATGGTACTTGTTTCATTAAAGAATATCGAATGCATGTTAGGTATTTGTAGTTAATTACAGGAAGGCTTCTTGATTCAGATTAATTCTCCTGTATGCCATAGGTTAAACAGTTGAATTGAATCTCCAGATTTCCTGGAATCCTTTAGTAATAAATTACAGTGTCTTGTTCCAGAAAATCATGATTCCAAAATTTAGTAACAATTCATCGATTGTTTCATTAAAATTTTCTCAATACTCTCAAACAAAATCTATATCTTATAATTCATGTAATTTGATTTTGATATGTTAAATTCAAAAACTCAGTTACCTTATTTAATTCAAAACTATATATTACATTTAATTTCATTTAAAGCACATAAGAATATAAATTTCATTGATAATGCTTATGCTAATTCTGCAATGCAATGTATATGTTTTGTTTTAAGAATATCATATCGCAAACAAATGACATTTATCAATATTTAAATTACGTTATCTAATGAATTCTTATTTAATATAATATTTTATAAAAACATTAAAATTCCTTAAAATTTCAAAATAATTGTATTTTTAAAAAAAGAAAAATAATAACAAAAATGCTTGTTTTTTTCTTGTCATTTGAAGCATTATTTATTCGTAAAAAAGTCAAAAGTTTTCACATCTAAACATTTTACAGCCTTTGATTTTTCTTAAATGTTCATGTCAGTGGAATTCGCCTGGGAATTATTATTATTCCCAGGAAAACTGTAAAATAAGAAAAGTGCAAAAGTTTTTAACAACTAGATCACTGAAGTATTGACTTTTCTCTGCTTCAAATGCATCATATTTTATTCAGAATAAATTGCGCTCTAAAAATAATGTTGGCAAAATGGTAAAGAAAATTTCTTTATTTGAAAAATTATACTAAAAACATACATGCATAATATTCTATTTTTTTCAGTTTTCTACATTAAAAAGAAATATAATTATAAATTAATACAACGTTAAAAATAGTATAAATAATTGGTTTTTGTACCATACGATTACAAAGAGATTTCATAAAAATCATAATTATTCCTTTATATTTTTGTCAATTTGCCTATTGTAATATCACATTTCAGTTGCAATTACCTAGTAAAATGTTTTCATTTGTAAAGTATGAGATTTTGCTCTTTTTCTTATAAATATATTTTAATGCTACTATAAAAATAATTATCTTTCATTGAATATGTGCAATAATAATATTGAACAGCAATTTAATTTTCAGTTTCCTGATTAATACTTTTTAAAATACTAAATGTATTCTTATTATATTATCTTGTGATTGATGATAAATAAAATGTTACAATGGCAAATTATTTAACACTTAAAAATAAAAAACTGCGAATATCCAAAGCTAACTATTTGAATATTCTTGTTATTGAAGGAAATATGACTAGATTAATTATTTAAGAAACGTAAATTATTATTACATATTACAGCAATTCATTGAAATTTTATCAATATTAAAATTAAATTAAAACTTCGTGTGTATTTTTGTGAAAATGTTTACACAATTTGCAACAAAATATTTTCTATAGTTTAAAACATAGTATATTTATTTCTTAAATTCAAATTATAAGTTTAATTTTAATTAAATAGAATTTTATTTCATTTTAGAATGCATGATACATTTAAACAAGAATAACTTATAAATTTAAAAAAATATAAATTCTGATTTTTAAAATTAAAATTTTTAAACAATTTTTAAAAATTGTTTAAAATTAATTAAACATGTATATCAAAAAATTTGTAAGTTGTATAAACAAAGTTATATTAAATGATTCCAATAATGAGTGAAATTTTAATAAATAATTGTACGTTTCTATGTACAGATGAATTTTTATATTATATTTCATGATAAATTTTAATTGTTAATAAAATATATTATTTTCTATAGTAGAGATATTACTTTTGAGTTTTTATGTTATAAATATTTTAAATGTAGGTAAACTTATCTAAGATTGTCTTCTAACAATTTCAGGTGTATGCATCTTTTTCTGTTAGGGTAAACATATTCTTGCAATAGTTTTATGTTTTTATGGAAATACTTTGAAATAACATTTTTGCTTTATTCATAAAATTACTTTAAATTTTTAGAAATAAAATTAGACTAATTTTTTGTAATCATGATTTTGCACATGAAAATATATCAATTGAAAAGCAAAACCGTCTGAGAAAAAGATATTGTATTAAAATTCGTTCCTTCATCCAAAATATATGAAATATATCTATCAGCAATTGAGTGGCACAACATGTTAACACTTATAGAAAGCAATTTTGAAGAATGTACATATTTATTGCTCTAATTTTCTATTCACTGAATTTTTATTATCATCCCTGAAAAAATAGTAAAATTCTCAATAAATTCTGTACCCTTTCCATCAGTATGGTATAGTTTCTTCCTATATTATTTATGGACAATACCCAATCACACAACTGCAGTGCAATAAAGGTTTAAACACCTAAGGTGATAAATATTATTGATAATATCATAGATGCAATTTTGTGTCATTCTTTTCTTATGAATGGAATGTCAGTTTTTGTAGAAATGTAATATCTGATTAACGATATCTTTATATGTTAGATAAGAAATCTCTGTCTTATGTATTGTAGGAAGACAGCTTTATGGGTTACTCATAAAATTATATATTTTTCCAAATAGTCTATTTAGACAACAAATATGCTTTCTTGTAATTTACGTATTTAATCATGGTAGTCATTTAATGATTTATGTATTTAATCATGGTAGTCATTAGAATAAAAATCAACTAAAATATAGTAAATCAAGATTCCCTAGTAAGCACTGATACGTCAAAAAGTATAAATGTTATTGTGCACCACTATATATAAGCGCAGACATACTATGCACATAGCGTGGACAATGTGCTCTATCACATCTGTGATCATGTCGCATTGAACACATTCTATAGAACAACAGTGTTAAAGCGAACAATTTTATGTCAACGGCTAAGCAATAGAATGTGTTTAGGATTACATCAGTTCACACAATTATTTTGTCTCTAAGCAAATTATGGAAGTAATGGCTTAAAGAAACAAATGAGCGTCATAAAAAATATATCCACATAATTTGTGTTTCCACTTGCAAATTTTGATCATTATGCAAGTTGCAGACAAAATTTGAGATGATATTAAGTGATACTTAATGGATCATTCTGCAAATACTACACCTGATAAAAAATGTTTTAGGATGGTAATTGATTTTACATCTCATTACAGTATATACAATGAAAATACTTTGAGCAGCTAGTACTTTATCAGAGAGATTTTTCAGAATGTTTTGATTTCTTACATAAAAATCTTATATGTAACCACATTTTTATGAGATTATACTCACCCTTGCTTTGCTTGTCTTGTCCATGGTTCTATACTCTTCTAACTAAGCTTCATTGATTTTTTCAAAAGCTTGCCATACAGGTTTACATCTTTTTAAACACATATTGCTGTTTCTGAAGGATATTGAGATTTAAATATAGTATTAAATGTTATGCCAACTCATCTTTAAATTCATGCGGATTTAGAAAGTGTAAGTACTACTTAACCACAATTACGAAACGTCATCCGTTTAGCTACTTGTTATATAGGAGAAACTATTGTTGCAAAGTTAATACCAACCTTACCATACGGTGAAAATTATATTGATAATATTTAAAATTTATATTTGCATAATCAATGAAATATGCATTATTTTTACTATTCTTGTCCTTCTTATTTTTAAAAATAGGTAGTAATCAGTGCACAAATACCTTTATTAAGTCTTTATAAATTGAAAAATTACTTTTAAGAGAGCAAATGAGAACAGTTACTAAAAGCTGATTATTGACACACACAAACTAACAAAAATTTAAATCTATAAACTTTAATAAAATAAAAATTGCGCTAGCAGTTATTGCAATACGTAAAATTTATTATCAGTGTACTTTTAATAGTGTATATAAACGTATGTCAACTAACAAATTATTTTTATTTAAATTAATTTATTAAAAATTTCATGAAGATAATGAATTCCGCATTACTGAGTGTAGAGTATTAGAATTAATACATTCTTCTTATTGATCATAAATATCTTAAACTACATACAAGCAAAAAAAATACCGATAACTTTTATTAATTTTCATTTTGTAAAGACTGTATTAAATGTTTGCTTGCAATATTATTTTAGAAAAATATAGATACTTTATATACTGATAGAAATAATTAATGAAATTAATATGCGCAGATTTCAAAATGTGCATAGATTTTACTTTAAATGTACATAAATTAAAATTAAGATGTACATAGAGTAAAAATATTCTCAAATTTAATTGTAACATTGGAAATTTATATTCATTCTTTTAAAATTTAAAAAATATTTGTATTTATTGAACACAAACAAAAAGTAATAGTGAAATTAATATTTTGGTTGCAAAAGATCCTAAAATGAAATATACTGAAACTGTAACCTGTAAAACTTGCCCATGCAAAAAATTTTGAATTTATTTTCACTAATACTATTATGACTACCAATATTAATGATAAAGAATTTTAAATGTGCTATTATAAATGTTTAAAAATAAAAAATATACAATTGCGACATAGCTTTTACTTATATAACAAAAATTGTATTGGAAACACACTGCCCGTTTCTTTCTTTTAATGCACTATAGATCCTGACATAACGTATTATGACACTTGATGTTTTTAAATAATTTTTTCAAAAACATTTTATATGAGTCTAGGAGAATTAGAAATGCTAATATATTTGGAGAACTTGTCAAAAATACTTATTTTTTAAAACCTTTATATAAATGAAATGTAAAACTCATATTTAAGTGAATTTAACTCATTAAAACTGAAAATGTTTTCCAGTGTTTTCTTCAGGAATATAAATCGCATTAATAACAGGCTTTACTGGTCAATTTCAAAATCTTTATCTGAAGAAATCAATGAATTTCTTTCAATTTTTGTAGAAAAATCTGACAAATTGAGGACGAAAATTAAATTGTTCTCCAGATATGTAGTTAAAAAATTTATATATATATTTAATTTAAATTTGTGTATGCATTTTTCTCCAAATGCTTCATGTTCAGAATTCTTTCCAAATAATTCAATCTTTAATGCTATAAAAATGAAAATTATACTTCAATTATATCTGGATACTTAAGAATACAATAGCAATTTTAAATTTAAAAAAAATATCAGTCATTGCAGCAAAAATTTTTGCATTTCTTTTTTGTAGAATCAAAATTATGAGAATTATTTTATTTGTATACTTCATGATATTATTAAGATGATTAAGATTCATGATTATATTAAGATTAAATAGTTACAAATAAACAATTTTTAATTGATTAATACTTCAATATGTTAGGTTTTTTTTAAATTTTGCAGGTTAATTTGAAATGTGAATAGCTACAAAACTTTCTATATTCTTGCAGTTTTATTTTAAAATTCTAAACTGAGGTCATACGATCGATCATAGTTAACAATGATCTTAATTTCTTAGCAGATATAATGCAATATGCTTTTTTACTTCTTTCTTAAAATCAACCAATTCTTAAGATATGTTAAATAAAGGAAATATTATTAAAAAGGAAGTTACACTATTTTCATTGATGAATTTGTATTTATAAAGTGAAATTTGAATTTAGACTGAAGAAAATTTCATATTTTTAACCTAAATTGCAGAATAATCACTTATTTCAAAACAAGCATAAATTTATAAAAATATGAAACATGTTTAGGGGAAACACAAAACTCTCTAAAGTAATTTGTGGAAATGGAAAATTTTAAGTCAGAAATTCTCTTTTTCATTCAAAATTCAGTTATAACAATATGCCTGTAACTAGATTTGAGGTGTGGAAAAATGTATTTTGTTTCTACTGCATCTATTTATATAAAGATAAAATGTTTTTAAGTTAAGCTCTGTTTTAAGTTTAAAAAAGACGCCGTATTTCCTCTCTCTCTCTCTCTCTCTCTCTCTATGGGGGTATACATTAGAAATACTTTGTAGATTCTTTCATTCATTTGAGCTGAGTTTGTAGACTGTTTCATTCATCTGACTTTATAGAATGTTTTTTTTTTCATTTGATTTTGTAGAGTTATTGAAAATATTTTCTTTCATTTGAGTTATATGAAATAATTATGCTTAGAGAAATATTAGGAGATCAAAGACTACGAAAAAGAAGGGGGAAAAGATATTATGTTTCATTAATAACTTTTTAATCCTTAAAATAAAACTATAAATTTAACTCCTTACATTAACCATTGATATGCATTCCCTAATTTTATTTGATAAAATATTTTAAAGGAGCTATCTAAAATTAAAATAAATCTGTAGTTTTTGTCGTGTGCCAGATAGACTGGCGTTATGGGGTACGCTGCTCCACTTTTCCAACTGAACCATATTTTGGTGTTTAGTTCGACTTCCTCCGTACACACATGCTATGGGTACCCGTTTATAGGATAGGCAACCATTCACAACCCATTCATACAAGGAAAGGAAAAAAGACAGGATAGATAGAGAAAGAAAATACATCTACGCCCGAGCCGGGATTCGAAACCATGACCTCGTTACCCGCTGTCAAGCACGCTGACCACTAGTCAAGTTGACGGGCAACGAATCGGTATAATCTTCTATATGTACAATGTGTAACATTTCTGGACATTGATGTTACCTATTTTCTGAAAATTTTGTGTCACGTTAAGCTGAATTTTCTATGAAATACCACTTATTGCATTTACAAATGTAAACATATGTAATTCTCTACAAATTTATGACAAAATATGCGCCTAAATAAGAAATTATATTCTTGATGATTATTAATAAAGTATTAATTTATATCAACAAATATTTATAAATGTAAAAGATACTGTATCAATGTCAAAGTGTAAATTGTTAGTCTATTGTTCAGTAATATATTTTTATTTACAAATAAACATATTACAATACATTTCTAAATTTTAGCATAAAGTTGGTTAGAATATTGCATATAAGTTATCATAATAGGAATGCACTATATTTAAATAATAATTATATTCAACTTTGTTCAAACAATCATTATAGTTACTTATTCAAAATGCATGTTGAAATATCACAGATATTAAGATAATTATTCAAATTAAAATGCTTAAAAACTGTTGCTGCTCAATAAGTTGAGAAGTCCAAAAAAATTTTCCAGAAAATTTGTAATCCAGAATTGAATAAGCCAGAATAATTCAAAATTTTTATTAAAAAGAACATTTTATAAAACCTGTAAGTATTCTTTGAATTTAATTTAAACGCAAAAAAGCGATGCCACTAAACATTTAGTATTAATATTTTTTAAATATTTGTCAAAACAGAATTGAAATATAATGTAAAAAAATATTGCTTAAGTCAAAAGGTAAAATTTCTATTATTTACTTTTAAAATAACGAAGACATCAAATAAAAAATATTAATTAAATTTATGAAGGAAATAATAATCAATAAGATAAAATGCTGAAGTAGCTGTCTATACAAGTTTTCGGATATAATAATGTTAACAATGAGCATGATATGATAAATTTTAACAGATTAACCATGTATATTGAATATGCATAAAAATAAGATAAAATTATTAAAAAAAGTCTTATTGATTTGAGCTAATTACATATTTGACAAATTTTAAACATGATTAACAATAATTCATTCATTTGGTTTTTCAAGACTTATAAGCAATAAACCACAAGACATATCTAACAATCAAATATATGTAACAAAGGGGTAAAATAAAAAAATGAAATAAAAAACGTATTATTTGATATTGCTATGAAAGTAAAAAAATGTGAAGAAATGATAATGTAAATTTTATCACTTAAGTTAAGAAAATATAAAAATGTGTGTGTTACTGCAAACAATTATTTTTGATTTATTTTTATATAATTTGTTAATTTTATATTATATAATAAAAATACTTTAATGAATAAATTTACATAAAAATATATATTTTAGAGTTTAAAATAAGCCAGTTACAAAAAATCATTATTTTTATTTACTATAAAAATATTTTCTAATAGGAAGATAAGAAATATATTTTAAAAATTCACACTTTAATTAGAAGAATTGATAAATAGAATTCTTATAGAATTTTTTTCGCTTAGCTTTTGCAATAAAAAGCATTGATATTGAAAATAAGGATTTTCATGATTCATTTATTTCTTTTTAAACTCATATTTTTTATTTTCTTTACATATTTGTGAAAATTCTAGATACTTGAAAAACTAATTATTTTTTATATAAGCATTGATATAAAAGTTTAACTTAAAAACTGTGTGACACTTATTATTCATTAGAAACTATCAATTGCACATTTACAAAGACTATGCTACAAAAAAAATTACTAAAATACACTTGACTTTGATATTTTGACCTTCTGAAGACTGTTCTATAACGATGAATTGCTTTAAAAATCACTAAAGCCTGAAGATGTTATACATTTTAAATCCTCAAAATTAAATTCTTTTTATCAATTTTAGTATTTATAATATATTTTTATTTAAATTTTAATAAAAATTTCACTTAAAATATTCTATTTGTGTGCATATTTTACATAACAGCTTATTTTACCAAAGAATGCTTAGACCATAATACCTAATTTGTATTTTACTATAACATTAAAAAGATTAACAATATTGAAATGCGATATATTTTTCATAAATATATGACCCAAATTGCTTTATTTATAATAAATTATTTATAGAATTCACTAAAGTTCATATTTTTGTTGTAAAAATGTTAGTACAACTATATCATAATTACTTGTTAAGATCTAAAGGAGACATTTTTAGTAAGCAAATAATTTAATTATACATACGGCTATTAAAATAAGTGAAACAGCTGAAATTTATTAAGAATACTTTATTGTGCAGGAAAACTTTTGACTTGTGGAACCGTTTGAATTCATCTGGGAATAGGTTAATTCTAGTGCTGTATAATATTCAGAGGAATATACCATTCTTCATGAAGATAATATTAAACTTCTCGGAGTGATGCTGATGAAGAATATTGATTTTATAATGATGATTATATTGAGATGTGGTGAAAATAAAAATAAAATTAAGTTAAAATTCATCCTCGTGCTAATTATTGAAATGCCATAATGATTGGATAAGCTCATTGTTATCATAAGAAGTATTTATCTCACTCAAAAAATAAGATGTTTCTAATCAGTCAAAATTTCAATTGATCCTTCCTTTCTAGATCAGGATTTGTTCCGAAGAAAACCCAACTTGATTACCCTTATCAGGATAGATCCACCTCCATGCTTGACAGTTGGAACTTGTTGAAGCAATCTGTTGAAGAGAAATATACTGTGATTATATTACTTTCTTCCACTTAACAATTAACAAGTTTTGTAGTTCTGCCTTTATTGTAGAATACATTTGGCATTAACATTTGTGACAAGTGGTTTGCGGAATGCTGCTGTGTGATAAATGTTCTATTTATAAATGCGTCTTATAACTGTAATCACTGACACTGGAGAATCCAGATTCTGATGTAGACTTGTGGTTCCTTTTGTTACAGTTTTTCACTTTTCACTTTTTAGACATTATGTTTCAATATCTGTTAGTCTCTTTCACTGAGCCTAACAGATATTTCTCCATTTTGCTTCGCCAAACTTGTCTTGCCACGTTGTGTATATCTTATCCGGACTTTAGACACGAAACCTCCAAACTTTAGGCACTAACCTACATACCCAGATGTTTATTTGGAAGTTGAAGTGTTTCGATGTTACTGTCTCTATCTATTATAGACTTCTACTATTTGATCCTTTCAAAAATATAAAACATTTGACATTTGAGGATATAGAAAAAACTCTAGGACTTGCAAAACGTAAAATTATCATACACTACCAGAATATAAGTAATTCTATTTTAAAATATTTTTGTAGCTATGGAATATAATTTAAAAATACCACTTTTATTCACATGTTCCTTTTAATTTGATAATATCCAGTGGATAACAAGATACTATCAGAATTTTTATTTAATTAGCATAACTATTTATTTAATTAGCGTAAAATTATAAAAAAATTAGGTGAATTTAAAAATCTGCAAATATGCTACATCTGCAATAATATGACGCGTCATAAATCGAAAATCAAATATCTATTAAAACCATCAAGCATCTATAAAAACTTTTTGAAAACACGATTTTTCTAGTGTGCACATTTACCATTATTATTGTTCAGTATGTTCACATTTAAAAAAAACCACTGTGAAAATCATATTCAACCGATGATTGAGTTAGATTCTTCATATAAAGTATAATATTTTAAAGCTAGTTATTTCCTATATAAAATCTTCAAATCATTTTTTTCATTTAAAATGTTCTTAAGTTTGTTAATCGCGTTGAGAAATAAAATAGACGGCAAGATGACATTTAGTAAATAACATTTAGGAAATTCCAAACATATAGTAAATAACAAATTTCTGATATTCATAAACTTTTAAATAAACAAACTAAGTTTCCCTTTGTGCAATTGAAATATTCTTTCTTCATGTAAAATGTCTAAATAATTTAAAATACATTAAATTCATAAAATCAAAAATGTGATTAAAACAGCACATTGCTTTGCAATTTATTTAGGAACTTAGGCATGATAACTACAAATCTGATTTAAACCATACAATTATAAATTTTTTAGCATTTCAATATCTGCAAAGTTAAATCTTTATTCTTTCTAATGGCAAAGACATTTATTAGTAATTAGTTAACTTCAGACGCATATTCAACAAATAAACTATTTTAAATGAAAAATAAATTTTATGAAAAATAATTTTGTGAATTTTGTATCAATGTTCAACTGACGCTTGGTTGCTTCAAACAATGTAAAATACTAATTTTTTTCTTCACTTTTTTGTTTTCCTTTCTGCAGAAATTTGTCAGAATGATTCTCTCTTAGAAAAGACTATCTACATTACTTATATTTATTATATATGTACATCGCACTGAATACAATCCAACTTTACTTATCATGTGTGATATCACAAGGATACAGTGAACTTTATTAATCTTTCCCTAGAACATAGTAGTACAAAGCTTACGGATCAATCGCGAGGAATCACTTCCATTAGTTTTCAACATTCTGGAAATGCTATCCATTTACATGCAATAGCGTAATCTAATAGTACCTACCGACCTAAATTATTCTGAAATTACGTTTACTCTTTGGGTTGTAGGAAATTCAATTTATCTTTCTCCATTTAAGACTTTGATTTTTGTAGTGTATATTTATATGGTTCTCATTTGTAGGAATTTATATAAACAATAGTGATGAAATATTTTAAAAAATTAATAATTTTTACTTAAGCTTATATAAAGGATTCAAATCTGATTTCAAACCACATTTTTGCTTAAAAAGAAAAATATTTTCTTTGTATTTATGATGATAAACTGAAATCAAATATTATCAGAATTAATTTAAATATTTACTATTAATAAATATTAAAAATAATCATTGATATTTAATTACCATCGATAAATTAAATTTATAAGCATTGATAAGATTTAAATAAAACAAATTTACAAATTTCTCATAATTACGCTTATTTTCAGGTAAATAGAATTAAATTTTTGGTGCAATAAAAGGAATATGCTGTATGAATAATTTATTATATTATATATCAGCATTATCCATATTGGAAAATTTGAACTTCATAAGCAAACTTTTTGAAGAATTGCATGTTTATTAAATTGAGAAGAAAAGGTCCATAGAAATAATATACACCTACATCATTTCTTAATTTTATTTATTACTCACAAATACTAAAAAATATCAAATAGAAATGATGATTATTTTAAGCTTTAAAAATGAGAATTTGAAATAAGTATTCCTTCAATAAATTTTCGAATAAGTTTGAAAGAAAAGTCAAAAAACTTTGTTTCGCTTTTCGCCAGTAAGTTTAATAAATGTGACGTATTTTTAATGATTCATTTACGTTCGAATAAAACTCCTCATCTAAATATTATTTATGATTATAAAATAACACATGTAAAGGTGAAACATATGAAGAACAATAAGAAAATTTTATGCTGCTGTAATTTACAAGCAATAAATTACAAAGAATATGCATTTTCCTGAATTACTGGCATTGTCCCAAAACATATTGCTGTAGAAAGTCAATAAACTTGTTTTTGTCGACATTATACGTAGAAGAGCAGTTCTTCTCATGAAATAAATTCCAGGCCAAATATTTGATTCTCTATAAATAGTTTTTGGGGTGTATTTTGGAAATACAACCTTTAATTCATATTAAGATTATCAATATAATCTTTTTTCTTAAAATCTGACATATTTCATACCATATTTAAACTTTTGTTCATTATAACTGAAAAAAAGTAATTTTTTCATATCGTTAATACAAATGAAACTTTTAACTACATTATCAGTAAAATTATGAAATATTTTTTTACATTATAAGAATCTGAATTAATACAATATATAAATTACATGAATATTGTAATGATATTTAAAGCAGTATATTATTCCATAAGCTATATGTTATTTAAGTATTTTTTATTATAGGTAGAAAAGGGCTGAAATGTTCAATATATAATAATAAAAATTAGGAAAATTCTGAGAGCTTACTTGCTTTCTTTTTTTTAAATTTTCGGAATTAAAAAAATAGCTTCAGCAGTTAATTTAATAGTATATTTTATTTAATTTACTTTAACCATTAATTTAATATATATCATTACATTTTTCTTATATTGCTCCTTTACTTATATTTCCTAATTAAAAACACCTTTGATGTTAGGATAACAACAAATAGTTATGTATGCTTATTTGTTTTCATAATTTACCAAAATTAACTTACTACATTTCTACTCTTTTTATCAGATTAATATTTGCAGTTTTATTTTCTTACATACGTTTATTAATTTCCAATATCTTTTGATATGAAAGAAACACAATATTGAAAAAAATGAAGTTTTTTGTGGAATAGACATAAATTTAGGATATAATTTTCAGACATAAATATAAATTTTAGAAGCTGAAAAAAAAAGAATCAAAAATTTTAGAAATTGACAAATTCTATTTTTTGTATTATCATTCACTAAAACATACATACAAAAGAAAAAAATTAGTGGACAAAAATTCAATTATTGGCGCACATCTATCATTTGACACATAATTTGTAAAATGAGCCATCCTGTTGGTTACAATCACAAAATTATCAATTTTGTAATTTTGTAGAATAAACATAACCAAATTGTTAACTATTATTAATTAACAGCAAAGTTAGATTCCTAGTATATTTTGAAATTGATTTTGTATTTTCAAAGACCTAAATCATTTTCCTCGTGACATCAATAATTAACCTGAAGAACTGTAAAAGAACTATGTTATAATATATGATTATATTTGTTTAATTAATATTTAAAGTAATGATTTCAGGCATGAAGAATTTTCTGAAAATAGTTGCTTTCAGTTCATATAATTTCATAAAGTAAAAGAATGTTAAATAAATAATGATCAAAACTTCTATATTTTAATACATTCTTGGAGATGCCGACAATATTACACATTTCCTGATAAATCGAGATTAATTCCAATATATGAACAGGATTTAACACTGCTTTAGCAAACTATTACCTCTCCTTTTATACAAAACATAAAACTCTTTAATTTCACATAAATAAAAAATTTTCAATTAATATAGCGTATTTTTTTCATAAGTAACTGCATTAGTTTCATAGAACGTTTCAATTGCACAGTTTTAGTGAATGTCGCATAAATACTTTTTATTCAAAAAAATCATAGAGATAAAATGTCAGTTATGTTGAATAAAAAGATTATGTTAGTATTAAAAAAACTACAATTTTATAAGAATCTAGATTTACTTATAAAATATTAGTTTTAGGTTATATATAATGTATATGCATAACATAATAGATTTTTAATTAAAAAAATATTTGAAAAGTAGAAAAAAATATAAAAGCCATATAATTCAACGTCCATTGAGAAACGAAAATTATTTAAAATTTTGACATTACGATGCTAAGAAATTTCCTGCACAAAATGTATGTTTCTTTGTTACTTGTTTATCATAATATTCTATTATAGCAACAGTTTCCAGAATTTTAATAATCAACATTTGTGTAAAAACTTGCCAATCAATGTATCTTCATAGAATTTTTAAGCCTCCGTGTTTTTCTAAGCTTTTGTTCGATCCTAGTAAAATTTCAAAATTTTGGATTTATTTAATTTGCATTTGGGAAAAAATATCAAATATTTACTTATGATGATAAAATTAAATTTAACTTGAATTATCTTAATTAAATGCTGGAACACATCAACATACGTTTTACTTTTTAAAATTGTATTTTGAATTCGAAATGCTAATTTTAAAAATATACAGATTTATTAAAACAAACGAATGCTATCTGTTTAATTATGGCTGTTTAATCTCTTGCTAAAAGTGTAGAAATTATAGAATATCTTTTGAAAATGATTTTATTATATTAAAATTAGTTTTCGTATAGATAAGGAACAATAATGGTATTTCTTAAAATCGCATAGATAAGGAGCAGTAATGGTATTTTTTTTTATTTCATAAGCATTTAATATTAAAATTGAAAATGATATCATGATAATTATTAAAAATTACAATTGTGAATTTTATGAAATTATTTTTGCATAAATATTGTTGTTTGAAATATATTGTGTTTGCAATATTAATTTTCATGAATATATGAGTTAATATCACAACAGGAAATCATAATAATTAAAAAATAAGTAAGGAATTAAATTTATAAAAATTCTAAAAACCTTACTTGTACCATCAAAATAATTCATTATATCTGAGAAATTTTATAAGCAAGACTTACTGAAATATAAATATGTTACATTTAATATGAATTTCATAAAAATAAAGAAAATAATGAATTTCATAAAAATAAACTCCAATATTTAAAAATTTTAATTATTATAATGTTAAAAGTTAAATTATAATATACTTAAATTCAATTTTTATAATATGAATTTCTTGTTTTCATTTTAAAATATCTGTAATTAATTACTATTTACTACCAAATACAAATTCATTTCATGACAATTATTACCTCAAAATGAGTAATTTTTTTTCATTTATAAGCGCTGCTTAATAGGCTCTTTTTAAAAATAAAAATGTATTTTTTTGGTATTTATTTTGCAATGCAGCATGTTTATTGTATTGATTTTGCAATGTATTTAATATATATCTTATACAAATATCATAACAACATGTAGAAATATTACAAAACTAAAAATAAGTTTATAAACCTTCTATGGCAGCAAAATATCCTGGTACAATTTAATTTTCTGAGAAAAGTAATATATTTGCCACATTTGGAATAAATTTCTGATAACCTTTAATATAAAATCAAAAGCTTATTAATTAGTAATAAATGGGAAATATCTGAACGCTAGTAGTAAAAATGTTTTCAAAAAAATAACTATTCTCTAGATGAAAGAACGAATAGCAATTAAAATGGGAGAAAATTTGTGCTTGAAAATTAAATTCTGAAATTATTTAATTAAAAAAATCTCAGTGTTTTCTAAAATCAAAATATTTTACAAAGAGTTTTTTTTTTCAAAAATCGCTTTTTTGATATATTATGTTATAAAGTAAACAATTATGTGAATTTTTAAAAATTAATTTCCTCATAAAATTAAGCGTCAATTTTTCTTACATGAGATTAATTACCATATTATGAAAATAATCAAATGCATATAAATTAATTTGGATTTATGCTGAAATTTACATTTGGAATTAGTGGTGATTTATTGTACCTTAAATAGTAAATAAATAATGAAATACAAGTATTATTTAATAAAGTATACATAAAAATTGACAGACAATGTACTAACAGATATGTGGAGACGTGCTGGTTCTAATTTTTAGACAAACGAATTTTTCCATTCAACTTAAAATTTTCTGAGTAGAAATTTTGTAGTAAGTAATAAATATATCCATTTAATAGAAATCTAAAATGAAAAATATAATGGAAAAGAATTTGATTGCATATCGCTATTGAAATGATTTCTATAAATATTTACTGATCTTGTGATAGTTTTTTCTTCATACTTAATTTGGTCACTTTCTGATGGAAAATTCCCTACTGCAATTCTAGCTCCTATTAAGAAATAAGGGAGAGATTCTACTCAAATTTTTACATTTTTATTTACCTTGTAGCTCTCATCTGCCTTATTTCAGGCTTCCTCTTCTTTTGATTTGCGAATATTGTATATACTCACAGAGATATAATTCTAAATTTTCTCACAGCAATTATAAAATTAAGATATTGTATTTTCACTTTCTCATCAGAAAATGTTTGATTACATTAATTGAAATGTCTGAAATAATTAATATGTCATTAATTATTTTATAAAGTTTTAAATTTTGATAAATCTTGGCATAATAAATCTTGACATTTAAATTTTATTTTCTCGCTTGATTTTGAAAATAAACCAAATATTATTCACGTTTCACGTTTGGCATCATGCTATGTATATTAAATCTTAGATAGAAAATTGTTAAAGCAATGTATCAAAACCCTTACGCAATATTCTCAATAGCTGAACAGGCTATATTGATACCTCCTTCGACTTTGAAATTGTAGTGATACACACAGTTTTGAAAAAACTATCAGCTATTCATTGTAAATTTTATAGAAAGGTTATCCTTCCTGACTCTCAGGCAGCCATCCAATCAGTTTTCACTATAAAACACTCACGAATTCCTGAAATATAACAATTCCAAGATTTTTTGAGAACTATTGCTTTGAGAGGGAAGCAAATTGTTCTCTAGTGAGTGCCCGGCCACTGTGACTTATAAGACAAAGATCAAGCACACATCTACGCAAAGCCGGCTTTCTACAGGATGGCGCGCGGCAGACGGATGGATTTGAAAAGGCAATTGCTTGCTTCCTAACCGTTGGCGCTGCTCGAAGAAGGTGTGGTTCGAAAGAGCGAGATGGGAAATTTGTCTCCATATCAAGGTCAGTTCACAAGATGGAATGGTCTGTAGCGCAGCGTGTGTTTTGCGTGGAAGCATATTTTTCAAACGGCCGTTCGATTGTCTACGTGCAGCGCGCTTTCCGTTCGGAATTCCGCATCGCCACGCGCGGTCGAGTTCCCAATCGTAACAGAATTCTTGCGTTAGTGAAAGCCTTTAGGGACACAGGAAATGGGTCCTCGATAAGGAGGGGCCCTCGGAGAACTGTCTCAACCCCGGAAAACATCGAGAGAGTTCGAGCTGCGGTTGAGCAGTCTCCTAGGCGTTCTCTTCGTAAACAGGCTGGCACCCTTGGTATTTCAAGACGTTCCCTTCAAAGAATCGTCAAAGGACACCTCCATTTACACCCCTATAAGATGGTTGTTGCTCAAGAGTTAAAACCACTGGATTATGAAGAACGTCAACGCAGTAGCAAAAAAATGCTTGCTGCGTTGCCTCCAGACTCTGTTGTTTTCTTCTCTGACGAGGCACATTTTCACCTCAGCGGTTGTGTAAATAAACAGAACATGCACTACTGGAGTGGGACAAACCCTATGGAACTCCACCAGAGGCCCCTACACTCTGACAGAGACACAGTTTGGTGTGCTTTGTCGAGGGTAGGGATCATCGGGTCCTACTTTATTGAAGAAAATGATCGAGCGGCAACTGTGACTTCTGAACATTACCTCAATATGATCCAGACATTTTTCTTGCCTGAACTGGAGCAGATGAACCTGGATGACATCTGGTTTCAGCAGGATGGGGCCACGGCCCATACGGTAAGAGTTTGTATGGATGTTTTGCGTGACCGATTCCCTGGGTGCCTCATCTTCAAGCGAGGCAATTTGCACTGGCCAGCGCGGTCTCCAGATTTGCCCACCTGTGATTTTTTCTTGTGGGGCTACCTAAACTCCCTTGTCTACAACGACTGCCCTATGTCCCTGGAAGCCCTTAAAGGCAACATTCAGGCCAGCATCCAAAAGATTCCTGTAAAAATGCTGGAAAGAGTCCATGAAAATTTCAGGAAAAGGCTTAAGCAATGTGTGGAGTGCGAGGGCCGCCATTTGGCCGATATTTTATTGAAAACTGTCTAAACTCTAATTTCCCTTGTCAGTGTATAAGAACAAAATTAAAAATATCATTGTTCTTTAATATTTTGTGTTTTATTGACTTTTGATATCCATCCGTCTGCCGTGCGCCACCCTGTACAACATCCTTCCACACCGCTTTAGTATTGGAGAGTTAAATTGTTTCTGAAGCATCCATTTGCTTCTAATGCCTCACAAGACCTACAGACTCGTATAATTAGAAAACACTGGATTAATTTAGGTCCTTCTCTTATTGCTGATTTACCAAGACAAAAAGTAGTTGCCACCTCTCGTTAAGCAACAGGACATGACTGCCTAGCCTCTCATTTGAAGCGCTTGGGCATTTTTACTGTTTCTACTTGTCCACTCTGTGGCTCTGGAGAAGTAATGGATAGGGACCATCTACCCCTTTGTGGGGCTCCTTACTGCTCAACGAAGGGAGCGAGATATTGGGAGGTAAGATCGCTCTTTAGGCAAATGACTTCGGTATATTTCTTGTAGTTTACTTTTTTGTAACCTTTAGAATTTTGTATTTTGCCTGCGTATTGGAAATAAAAATATATTCTCCATTGCACAAGCACATTCATGGTTTTCTTATATAATTTTTATAAAAGTTGAAATAGTAGTTTATAACAATAACATAGCGTCATAGTGTTGGTAATTATGATATATATAGTAGGTAGATGATATAAATAGTTGTTATATTAAGAAATTAATAGAATTTAAAGCAAGAAAACACGTTTGAATGTGAGTACATAGATGGCAATGTATTTTTTAATTATCTTTTATTTTACTATAGACTGTCTGAATTCAATATAATTAGCAAAGGCAATTTTTAAGTAAATATTGCTTAATTCATAAACTTATAACTTTTAAAGAATCTGAATACAATTTATTATTCATTTCCATTCGAAAAGAAGGATTTTTAGTAAGATAGTATTAAATAATTATATTTCAGAGACTCATGCTTCATCTCATTTTAATTCTCAAACTCGGGTCAAATGTTATTATAGAAATGGGAACCTCTTAATGAAAATATTTTGGGTTCATTAAGTTATGAATTGAATATTCAAATTCGTTAAATTTATAACTTTGAATATCTTTGACATAAGCTGTCGAGGGAAAATAGTATTTTAAAACTTAATTGGTTTTCACTGTAATATGTTTGACCAATAATGATACTTATCTAACTAATACAAAAGTTTTATGGTTATTTAAATTTTCAAATAATAGTTACTGAGATAAGATTCAACTATAAGGAACGAACATATTTTTACAAATTCTCGAGTGAATTATATTAATTACAGCTAATTATTTGATTGCAATTTTCATTTAATTGAATAAATAATTCGAAATTATAGTATTGGAAAAATAAAAAATATTAAGAGAAATTTTTTGGAATATTTAAAAACATTCTGAATATTAAAGACATTTTTGCAGTACACAGTTTAAAAAAGAAAATTGTTTTTTTTTTCTTACTTTAAAATATGTTTGTGTTTCATAAAATACGAATTGAAATTTAATGTGAAATTATACAATCATTATTGACTTTAATAATTTTCTAATGAATTCTCTTGAATATATCAATTCTATTCATTAGACCAATGAACATTTTAATGATTCCAAATCATGTATTTTTCTATTGACACAAAATTAATAATTTAATATCAACCTAATCCACATTTGTGTATGTTACTTAAGATTTTTCAATTAATATTTTTATGAAAGGTAACAAAGTCTTGGAAAATATTTATAATACTACATGAAAAAGTAACGAAGATGAATTCAATATGAGATTCTAAACCAAGGATATAAATTCTATATGGAACTATTTTGCCCTCCTCTATATAAGCCTGTATTTTCAGACTAAGTTTTCACTAATATTCACCTTTTCTCTTCTCTTATAAAATGAAAAAGCTTTCCAACTTCTGAATAAATAAACCTAATTCACCTAATATTAATTCAATTTATGTATCTTGTCTTTTTTTATTTTTTGTGAACAAAAATAATTTATTTTAGCAATTATATATTTAATTAGAATAAATTGCTTGATTAAATTTGTGTCTTGTATCAAAATTAAATCATGATAACGCCATTATTTACTCCTAAGAAATAAATAAATTAATCTTTCACATGGCAGCCTAAAAGAAAATTTTAATTTTGATATTACTTTATGATGAAACCTAAATGAACATACCTAAATTATTAATATTAGTATTTGTTTATTTGTTTTAAGATGGTGTATTATGTTAGTACAAATACTGTTGAATGATTACAAACTGTTGATTACAAATATGCCTGTTTATTAGTTATTATATTAAATAAAGTAATAGATTCAACACAATGAACTAAAGATAATGCTAGCAATTTAAGCATTAATAATAAGTAGAGCTAATTATGTAGTATTTTTACTTATTTTTGTTTTTTCTTTTGATATGTATTGATTTATTTCATATTCGGATTTCTCTGTCAAAAAATCTGAATTTTTTATCCTTAAATCTAGTTTGTTAAGTAAACTCAACTTGTTACAGTTAAATCACTCTCACATCATTATGAATTTTAAACAATAAATGTGAATATTAGAAGTACAATGACTTTTTTATCACTCAAACATTGAAAAATAATTAATTAGAAAATAAAATATTGTAAACTAAGAAAATATTTTTGAAGTAAATTTAGCAGTAAATTTGACAAAGAAATTACGCGAGTGAAATTTGCATACAATTTTCCTTAAACATGTACACATTTTTCCAGTCCCTAAACTTCTTTTACATCAAATTTTTATTACATTGGAAGCAAACTATTATTTTTTAACTACTTTAATATATAATTACAGGAAACATCTGCACAGAATTCAAATTTCTCAGAAACAAAAACGTATTTTCAGCTTGGAGCTGACAAACTAATTTTAAAAAGCAGACAAATGAAATAAGAAATTTAATTCTATTTTTAAATTCATTTTGCTTTTCTTAAGATATCCTACTCTTTTTGAAAAATATAAATACCAGTAAAACTTTTCGAACCATAAAAAGATTCATCATACATCCAAGGACTAAAAGATATCATGAGAAATTGCATTTCCAAAACATATATACGAAACTTTCCTTTCTAAAGACAACAGCGTAAGCTTCTGTAGAAGTTTAGCAAAGACGTTTCAAGAAAAAAAAATAAGAAAAAGAATTTATTAAACTGAATTATCTTATGCATTTCAATTTTCATGATAGATTTGACATATTGTGCTTCCATTTAATAAATTTATTTTCTAATAATTAATATGATGATTTTTGTAGTACTTTTATGAATATTAAATTTTGTTATTACTTTGAAATCTTATTTATCCCTATTAATAAATAAATATGTTGTCGAATTTTTTAAATAAGAGAATTTTTTACATAAAGTTATGTTTAAAGCCATTTTTGTCATCAGTTCAATTTTCATATTTCCTATTTTTTAGTTACCTTTTTTTTATTTAGTTTAGACTTTTCAGAAATGTTTGCTTACATTTAAATATTTTGTTCTCTTGACATTTTACACCACATAAACGTCTGTAGAAGTTTAACATAAACAAAAGTTAAAGTTGTTTTAACTGCACGTTACAAAAATTATTGTTTTGTTTATGATAAAGAAAAAATCTTATTAACGTCACGTAAGTCTCAAAATATATTATAGAAATTTCATACATAATTTATACGCTGTATGAATTAATATTTCATACAACAGTTTTATAAATTCAAATGTGCATTCAATATATTTAAAGCTGTTATTTTAAAAATGAAGTAATTGAAGGAAATAGAAACCTGATTACACATAAGCACAAAAAACATACGTTAAAATTACAATATTTATCTTCTTTTTCTGCAAACAAAACGTAATTGTATAGTCAATACATTTATGAAAAACAGCTATATGAAGCTTGTCGAATTTACTGATATTTTTTACTGTGTTTCATTTAAATCATTTTACATCTGGTCCACTGAATTTATAATTTATATATGAATTAACACCTGATTTATTAATTTAGACTTTCGTAGAAAATGTTCATCTGGATTTCGGTAAACCCTTATAATTATGAATAAAAAAAGCAATGAATTATAGCAATCAATACTGAAGCAGAAAACACATAAGATCTTTTTTTGTACACGGCATGTCAAAAATAATTAAATAATGAAATCACTTATAGTTAAAAATTTCCATTTAAATGCAATAACATGAAATTCTACGGTTTAATAAATTAAATTTTATCTGTTACAAGATTTGTTTTATGTTCAATTATGAGTTTATGACACCTAGAAGAAAATTTATTTTAATTTTCTTCTAGCGTGTCATAAACTCATAAGACTAACAAAATTAATACTATGGAAACAGACGCAAAACTTACTTTACATCTTCATTCAATACGATAAAGGGAAATAGGCAATTATTTTAATATATCATAGATAAATAAATGACAAAAAACAATTATTTACTGAAGTTGAACATGAAAATATGCAGTGTTTTGCAGTTTAATTCTATCATAAAAGTGCACGAAAAATAATTTAAAAAAAGTATTCAAAACAATGGATTTTATCTAGAAGTTAAGTCTCTCGGTTAAATTAAATAAATAAAAATTAAAATAAATATATATTGCTTCAAGACTCGTTTTAATTAAAACTTATTAAATGTTGATATTAAGATGCTGTTCATCCACGTCCCAGTGCTTTTTGGAATCGTGACTTATTGAGAAATATTAAAATGTATTCAATAAAGAGTGCTAAAATTTAAAAAAAACTTAAATATCAGAAAAAAATTAATAAGTATTTTTTTAAAAATAAGAAACTAGATTTTGAGAATGTAAAAATAATAGGGAATCCAAAATCATAAATAATTTTTAGTTAATACTAATAGTTATGTATGTATATCAATTTAAAAATAGGATATAAATCTCATTTTTTAAGTGAGAATATTTTTGAAGGAGAATCTCATAAAGCTTAAAGTAATTATAGTATGATATAAGCATTCTTCCAAACAGGAGTACAGATCCCAATTATAATGTTTAAACTAATTATAATAATTTAAACAAGCCTTCTAAAGAAAAACCTGATTTATATTTTTTTAAATAATCTGATATTTATCTAAAAAGTTCAGTGAAACACAAATAATTTTTATCCATAAAATTCATTTTTAGAATTATATTTTTCATCAAGATTTCGGCGTGACTTTGCAAGGTCATTCGTAATAATGAAGTCTGCTGTAGGGACTTCATTATTACGAATGACCTTGGGACTCACATGTTAATAGTTCACCTCCTTAGAAAAAGCATCTCCGGTTAAAGAGATTTTGTCATAAACGTGAAACTCAGTTCGGGTGTTTAGCATAAGGACTTTCCATTGACAGCATTTGGAACGTCTTAATGATGTCTTTCCGGGATGTTACTGTGAAGAAACGATGTTCTAACGTTCATTTCAAATCAAGAAGCGTTGAGAATTTCTTGCGACAATGAAAAGATTTTTATCCGTAAGGAGGACATGACTCCTTTGATGAGATGTCCAGCTTTTGTGCTTTTTGTGCAATACTTTAAACGTTGGTATCGGTAGCCAATTTTAAAGTGATGCGTTCAGTGCGGTGGATGAATGGGCCATTTCCATTAAAGCTTATTTTCAGAAAAAAACTGCGAAACTAGTCCTCCTATTGCTGCACATAGTTGCAGAGCAATGGCACTTAATGAATAATTTTGAGATTCTTTCGCCAAACAGGATGATATATCGGTACATTAAAGGTGTTTCCTGAGGTGCCCACCACCAGCCTTTTTTACAAAATGCGCTTTTGCTTATTCCAAACGCTTCAGCTATACTTGGTCTCACTTGCACACCACTTACGGTATTTAAGTCATTCTTTTACTTGATAAGTCGTCCAGATTAAGAAATTTGTTGAAAGTACTCACTTGCACTAACATGGAAAGTTTTCAACCAAAATATTTCTTATAATGTAAAAGAAAACATGGAAGTAGTTCCTTTAGTATATGTAGTAATCACCATCTAAATCTGTAATTTTCTTCTCACGTTTATATATTTTTAATAACTTTGAGTCCAAAATCAGATCAACCCCTTTGCAAATATCCTGTATGGAATCAAAAATAGCACCAGTAAAATATAACAGCAAATATTGAAAAAGTAAAGTCTGAAAAAATGATATCCGAGCTATAAGGAGGCAAAAGGACCCATTGGAGTCGTCTGGTAATCAAGTCCTTCTATATCGTAATGGTACAGTACAATATAGTTTCAGTGCTCGGTTTGATTTTTAGCACCTTTGACTCGGACTAGCATGTCACAATACTCTTATTGTCAATGATTTTATTGTTTCTAGATAGTCTTTGTAGATAATATCATGGCAGTCCCAACTGATATGATGCGTAATGTCTTTGTCAGAAAGAATATGAACTGCGACTAGAGACAGGATCACAGCGTGAAGACCGAACCTCTTTTCGGCTTAAATCGTTGAAATACGTTTAATTTTGATCCCAACCAAATATCCGGTTCAGTATTTGGGCCTTGCGTTGTGATTCGAGTTGCTTAGTTCATGCCTGAACACCTTTATCTTTACCAGCTTAATTTAGCTTATCTAGAATTCAGATATTGAGCTTGAATGATTAAGCTTTAAACATTGAGCTTGATTCAGATATTGAGATTATGTGATGATAGAGTGACAATTTGACATACCACTAAGTTCTAGGTCCTTAGCTAGCTCTAGAGTGGTTTAATACTGATTTTCATGTACAAGTTCTCGCAGGCAGAGTTATCATCAATAGCAATACTAATAAGGAGACAAGTACCAATAAGGCTGTATCACGTCATCATCATTACAAAACGTTATGATAATTATAATTTTATGTAGATAAAAGTCTATTCAAAATATTATCATTTTATGCATTTTAATAAAATTTGAAATTTTAACAAACCCTAAAAAACCTAATTTAAAGAAGAAAATGTTAAGCATTTTTTTAAGCAAAATGTGACTAACTTAAAAGTAGTAAATTATATGCTGAGGTAATAATTAATTCATAAGACATTTTGATTTGTTTTAAAGCAAAATGATTCATGAGAGAAACTTCAAATGCATTACTGTTGTGTGTATGAATAATTACAGTGAATTATAAAAGTGATACGCCTTCAGAAAGCTGAAGTAAGTAAATACATATTCAGAGTAAAATATAAAAAAATTGAAAGTTACCTCACTTAAATGCAAATGAAGAAGTATACTAAGAGAAACAAGTTTTAATAATACGAAAAGTATCTTTTTTTAATTTTTCGCATTCTTAATGTTTTTACAAAACATTAGTCAAACAAAAAATAATATATCTATAGAAAAACATTGTTTACAGTTAACATGTCATATCATGTAATTATAGTATATTATAAATTAAAGTACTTTTAATATATATAATTAATATATAAAAAATTATTACTTAATATATTTAATTTTATGTTCATTTTATATCTTAAAATAGGGTGTCGAGGAATTAAAATTGAAAACTTCACAAATGTTTCAATTTTATTATATGTTTGTGAAATCTTAGATAATCAAAAGACCAAATCATTATAAAGGGATTAAAAGATAATCAAAATGCTAATTGTGTTAATTGTAGTTAAATCAATACATTGAATAAAATTAACACTTTTTTAAATCTCATTTTGGAATCATTATTATTCATTATTCAGTATTATTCATCATTCAATCATCAATCATTCAATCATAATAATTATTATTCAGTATTCAATCATCACTATTCAGTAAATTATTATTTAGTTTAATTAGAAACAGTGAGTTTCCCCTCTAGACAAGTTCACACATCGTCTTTTATTTATCATATAAATAAACTTACATTCGTAACGTTAATATTTTTCCTCTATTTTCTTAAGGAATATTTCCATTCTCATACCAGGAATTTTCGCTTAATTTCAAAGTCTTGTGCAAGTAATTATTTAGCAATTCTTTCTGCTTAGAGGAAAATGAAGCAAAACTTAATGGCATTTAAATGAAACTATTGCTAACAAGCAACAAAAGGACGGTACAAAGCATCCCTAATTTGATTATACATATATAATGGGATTATTATTTTGTTGTATTTATAAAAATTAGGACAAGGAAAAAGCTAGTTTCTAAATATAGCCCTCAATGAGATATTTTTCTCTCAGTAAGTGCTAAATTACGAATACATTTCATTAAATTAGTTGTTATTCAGCATTAAATTCCATTTAATGTTGATAATTAAAAGAATATTAAATTAATGTGTTAATTTTATGTTTATTTTTACTAAATAAGTATTTTCCTTTGCAATATTTTGTTGTTAAAATAACTTACAATAAGAAAACCAAATTTATTTAACATGTGTTAAAATATTCCTAATATTACTTCAGAGCACTTACGAATTTATATATATATATATATATATATATATATATATATATATATATATATATATATATATATATATATATATATATATATATATATATATATATATATATATATATATATATATATATATATAAAACTAATTTTCATTGAATTAATGTTTATGAAATTATACAGTAAGTAACTAAATTTGGAAA